>JAECUM010031891.1:0-10218 GCA_016617855.1 Megalonaias nervosa
CTGTCTCTGATGTAAAAAAATGTTTGTAGATTGCATCAGGAATTGGCTGTCTCTGAAGTAACAGTTTGTATGTGGCATTTGAAATTGGCGGTCTCTGAAGTAACCGACTGGTTGTACATTGCATCTGGAATTGGCTGTCTCTGAAGTAACAAACTGTTTGTATATGGCATTTGGAATTGGCCGTCTCTGAAGTAACAAACTGTTTGTTTAATGCATCTGGAATTCACTGTCTCTGAATTAACAAACTGTTTGTATATGGCATCTGGAACTGGCTGTCTCTGAAATAAGAAACTGTTGCATATGATATCTTCAATTGGCTGTCTCTGAAGTAAACATTGTCTGTACATGGCATCTTGAATTGGCTGTCTCTGAATTAACAAACTATTTGTATATGGCATCAGGAATTGGCTGTCTCTGAAGTTACAAACTGTTTGAATATGGCATCTTGAAATGTCTGTCTCTGAAGTAACAAATTGTTTGTACATGACATCTTGAATTGTCTGTCTCTGAAGTAACAAACTGTTTGTACATGACATCTTGAATTGGCTGCCTCTGAAGTAACAAACTATTTGTATATGGCATCTGGAATTGTCTGTCTCTGAATTAACAAACTTTGTATATGGAATCTGGAATTGGCTGTCTCTGAAATAACAAACTGTTCGTATATGGCATATGGAATTGGCTGTCTCTGAAGTAACAAAATGTTATATGGCGTCTGGATTTGGCTGTCTCTGAAGTAAAAAAATTTAAATTGCATCTGGCATTGGCTGTCTCTGAAGTAACAAACTGTTTATATATGGCATCTGGAATTGGCTGTCTCTGAAGTAACAAATTGTTTGTATATTGCATCTGGAATTTCCTGTCTCTCATGTAACAAAGTGTTTGTACATTGGGTCTGGAATTGGCTGGAACTGAAGTAACAATCTGTTTGTACATTGCATCTGGAAGTGGCTGTCTCTGTACTAAGAAACTGTTTGTATATGGCATAATGAATTGGCTGTCTCTGAGGTAGAAAAATATAAATTGCATCTGGACTTGGCTGTCTCTGAAGTAACAAACTGTTTGTACATGGTAACTGGAATCGGTTACCTCTGACGTAACAGACTGTTTGTATATGGCATCTTGAATTGGCTGTCTCTGAATTAAAACTGTTTGTATATGGCATCTTGAATTGGCTATCTCTGAAGTAACAAACTGCTTGTATATGGCATCTGGAATTGGCTGTCTAAGAAGTAACAAACTATTTGTATATGGCATGTGGAATTGGCTGTCTCTGAAGTAACAATCTATTCGTATATTGCATCTGGAATTGGCTATCTCTGAAGTAACAAACTGTTTGTATATGGCATCTAGAATTGGGTGTCGCTGATGTAACAAACTGTAAATTGGATGTAGAATTGGCTGTCTCTGAAGTAACAAACTGTTTGTATATGGCATCTGGAATTGGCAGTCTCTGAATTAACACACTGTTTCTGTATGGCATCTTGAATTGGCTGTCACTGAAGAAATAAACTATTTGCACTTTGCATCTGGAATTGGCTGTCTTTGAAATAAGAAACTGTTTGTATATGGCATCTAGATTTGGCTGTGTCTGAAGTAACAAACTGGTTGTATATGGCCTCTGGAGTTTGCTGTCTCTGAAGTAACAAAATGTAAATTGCAGCAGGATTTGGCTGTCTCTGAAGTAACAAACTGTTTGTACATTGCATCTGCAATTGGCTGTCTCTGTAGTAACAAACTGTTTGCATATGTCATCTGGAACTGGCTCTCTCTGAAGTAACAAACTATTTCTATATTGCATCTGGAATTGACTATCTGTAAAGTAAAAAAAATTACATTGCATCTGGAATTGGCTGTCTCTGAAGTAACAAACTGTTTGTACATTGCATCCGGAACTGGCTATCTCTGTACTAACAAACTGTTTGTACATCGTACATCGTTTGTACATTGTATATCTCATCTTGAATTGGCTGTCTCCAAAGTAACAAACTGTTTATATATGGCATCAGGAATTGGCAGTCTCTGAATTAACAGACTGTTTGTTTTTGGCATCTTGAACTGTCTGTCTCTGATGTAACAAACTGTTTGTAACTTGCATCTGGAATTCGTTGTCTCTGAAGTAACAGACTGTTTGTTCATTGCATCTGGAATTGGCTGCCTCTGAAGTAATAAACTATTTGCACTTTGCATCTGGAATTGGCTGGTTCTGAATTAACAAACTGTTTGTATATGGCATCTTGAATAGGCTGTTTCTGAATGAACAAACTGTTTGCATATGGCATCTGGAATTGGCTGTCTCTAAAGTAAAAACAATGTAAATTGTATCTGGCATTGGCTGTCTCTGAAGTAACAAACTGTTTGTACATTGCATCTGGAATTGGCTGTCTCTGTAGTAACAAACTGTTTGTACATGGCATATTGAATTGGCTGCATCTGAAGTAAGAGACTGTTTGTAGATGGCATCGGGAATCGGTCATCTCTGAAGTAACACACTGTTGGTATATGGCTTCTTGAATTGGCTGTCTCTGAAGTAACAAACTGTTTATATATGGCATATGGACGTGGCTGTCTTTGAAGTAACAAACTATTTGTATGTGGCATCAGGAATTATCTGTCTCTGAAGTAACAAACTGTTTGTATATGGCATCTGGAGATGGCTGTCTCTGAAGTTAAACCTGTTTGTATATGGCATCTTGAATTTGCTGCCTCTGAAGAGACTGTTTCTACATTGAATCTGGAAGTGGCTGTCTCTGAAGTAAGAAACTGTTTGCATATGGCATCTTGAATTGGCTGTCTCTGAAGTAACAAAATGTTTATATATGGCATCTGGAATTGGCTGTCTTTGAAGTAACAAAGTGTTTGTAGATGGCATCTTGAATTGGCAGTCTCTGAAGTAACAGACTGTTTGTACATTGCATCTGCAATTGGCTGTCTCTGAGGTAATAAACTGTTTGTACATTGCATCTGCAATTATCTGTCTCTGAAGTAACACACTGTTTGTACATTGCATCTGGAATTGGCTGTCTCTGTTGTAACAAACTGTTTGTATATGGCATCTTGAATGGGCTGTTTCTGAAGTAAGAAACTGTTTGTATATGGCATCTGGACTTGGCTGTCTCTGAAGTAACAAACTGTTTCTATATGGCATCAGGAATTGGCAGTCTCTGAATTAACAGACTGTTTGTGTATGGCATCTTGAATTGGCTGTCTCTGAAGTAACAAACTGTTTGTACCTTCCATCTGAAATTCGTTGTCTCTGAAGTAAGAGACTGTTTGTTCATTGCATCTCGAATTTGCTGCCTCTGAAGTAATAAACTATTTGCACTTTGCATCTGGAATTGGCTGTCTCTGAATTAACAAACTGTTTGTATATGGCATCTTGAATAGGTTGTCTCTGAATTAACAAACTGTTTGCATAAGGCATCTGGAATTGGCTGTCTCTGAAGTATGAAAATGTAAATTGCATCTGTAACTGGCTGTCTCTGAAGTAACAAATTGTTTGTACATTGCATCTGGAATTGGCTGTCTCTGAAGTAACAAACTGTTTGTATATGGCATATTGAATTGGCTGCCTCTGAAGAAACAGACTGTTTGTATATGGCATCTGGAATCGGTCATCTCTGAAGTAACAGACTGTTGGTATATGGCATCTTGAATTCGCTGTGTCTGAAGTAACAAACTGTTTATATATGTCTCTGAAGTCACAAACTGTCTGTACATGGCATTTGGAATCGACTCTCTCTGAAGCAACAAACTGTTTGTATATGGGATCTGAAATTGGCTGTCTCTGATATAAAACCTGTTTGTATATGGCATCTTGAATTTGCTGCCTCTGAAGTCGGAGACTGTTTCTACATTGAATCTCGAGGTGGCTGTCTTTGAAGTAACAATCTGTTTGTAGATGGCATCTTGAATTGGCAGTCTCTGAATTAACAGACTGTTTGTACTTTGCATCTGGAATTCGCTGTCTCTGAAGTAACAGACTGTTTGTATATTGCATCTGGAATTGGCTGTCTCTGAAGTAATAAACTGTTTGTATATGACATCTGGAATTGGTTATCTCTGAAGTAACAGACTGTTTGTTTATGGCGTCTTGAATTCGCAGTCCCTAAAGTAACAAACTGTTTATATATGGCATATGGAATTGGCTGTCTTTGAAGTAACAAACTGTTTGTATACGGCATCTGGAATTGGCTCTCTCTGAAGTTGCAAACTCTTTGTACATGGGATTTGGAATAGGCTGTCTCTGAAGTAAAACATGTTGGTAGGGTTAGCCCTAACCCTAACCCTAACCCTAACCCTGTTGTATATGGCATCTTGAATTGGCTGTCTCTGAAGTAACAAACTGTTTGTATATGGCATCTGGAATTGGCTGTCTCTGCAGTAACAAACTGTTTGTATATGGCATCTGAAATTGGCTGTCCATTAAGTAACAAACTGTTTGTATATGGCATCCTGAATTGGCTGTCTCTAAAGTAAGAAACTGTTTATATGTCATCTGGAATGGGCTGTCTCTGAAGTAACAAACTGTTTGTATATGGCATCTGGAACTGGCTGTCTCTGAAACAGCAAACTGTTTCTATACGTCATCTTGAATTGGCTGTCTCTGAAGTAACAAACTATTTTTATATGGCATCTGGAATTGGCTGTCTCTGAAGTAACAAAACGTAAATTGCATCTGGACTTGGCTGTCTCTGAAGCAACAAACTATTTGTATATGGCATCTGGAATCGGTTATCTCTGAAGTAACAGACTGTTTGTGTATGGCATCTTGAATTCGCAGTCTCTGAAGTAACAAACTGTTTATATATGGCATATGGAATTGGCTGTCTTTGAAGTAACAAACTGTTTGTATACGGCATCTGGAATTGGCTCTCTCTGAAGTAACAGACTGTTTGTACATGGCGTTTGGAATCGGCTGTCTCTGAAGTAACAAACTGTTTGTATATAGCATCTTGAATTGGCTGTCTCTGAAGTAACAGACTGTTTGTACATTGCATCTAGAATTGGCTCTCTCTGAAGTAACAAACTGTTTGTATATGGCATCTAGAATTGGCTGTCTCTGAAGTAACAGACTGTTTGTACATTGCATCTGGAGTTTGCAGTCTCTGAAGTAAAAAACTGTTTGTATATGGCATCTGGAATTGGCCGTCTCTGAAGTAACAAACTGTTTGTTTAGTTCACCTAGAATTGACTGTCTCTGAATTAACATACTGTTTGTATATGGCATCTGGAATTGGCTGTCTCTGAAATAACAAACTTTTTGTGTATGGCGTCTTGAATTGGCTGTCTCTGAAATAAACATTTTTTTGTACATGGCATCTTGATTTGGCTGTCTCTGAATTAACAAACTGTTTGTATATGGCATCTGGAATTGGCTGTCTCTGAAGCAACAAACTGTTTGTATATGGCATCTTGATTTGGCTGTCTCTGAAGTAACAAACTGTTTGTATATGGCATCTGGAATTGGCTGTCTCTGAAGTAACAAACTGTATATTGCATCTGGAATTGGCTGTCTCTGAAGTAACAAACTTTTTGTATATGGCACTTGGAATCAGCTGTCTCTGAAGTAACTAACTGTTTTTTATATGGCATCTTGAATTGTCTGTCTCTGAAGTAACAAACTGTTTGTTTATTGCATCTGGAATTGACTGTCTCTGAATTAACAATCTGTCTGTATATGGTATTTGGAATTCGCTGTCTCTGAAGTAACAAACTGTTTCTATATGGCATCTTGAATTGGCTGTCTCTGAAGTAAAAATTGTTTGTACATGGAATCTTGAATTGTCTGTCTCTGAATTAAGAAACTGTTTGTATATGGCATCTTGAATTGTCTGTCTCTGAAGTAACAAACTGTTTGTTTATGGCGTCTGGCTATGTCTGAATTAACAAACTGTTTGTATATGGCATCTTGAATTGGCTGTCTCTGAAGTAACAAACTGTTTGTATATGGCATCTGGAATTGGCTGTGTCTGAATTAACAAACTGTTTGTATATGGCATCTTGAATTGGCTCAAATAACAAAACAAGACCTAATGTATATGTTTGAACACATTGATTGACAAATCACTAATGTTATGATAATTTCTGAGATGAAATGGTGGGATTTAGTCCAGAGTGATTGATTGGTTTTAATTTGAATCCACATCATTTCTATTGCATGTCTGGTACTCTAACCACTGAGCTTGAGTGACTCCTGTATCTTTTGAATATGATAAGATGATAAGACTTGTTATTTGTCATATTTTCGGTTACAATGGAGACACCGGATTATAGGAGTTTAACTTCCATCCTGTGTTAGTTACACCTGAATTTAAGAGTCTAACATGTAGTGCTTGAGTAACCTTTGTATCCTTTCTTCCCTTTTCAAGTTAATTTATAATTTTTAAAAAAAATTAATGGTTTGCTTAAATAGTCACATGAATGGCATTTAGCCTCTCTGTACACCAGGCCACCTTGGTACTTAGAACAAGAGTCAAATAGTCACATGTATGACATTTTTGACTTTCTGTACACCTAGTCATATTGGAACTCAGAACTAAGGTCAAATTGTCACACAAATGATCTTTAGCCTTTCTGCTCGCCGGGCCACATCGTAACTTAATTAGGGTCAAATTGTCACACAAATGACCTTTAGCCTCTCTTTACACCAGACCACATTGTAACTTAGAACAAGAGTCAAATAGTCACATGTATGACATTTTTGACTTTCTGTACACCTAGTCATATTGGAACTCAGAACTAAGGTCAAATTGTCACACGAATGACATTTAGCCTTTCTGTACACCAGGCCACATTGTAACTTAGAACAAGGGTCAAACTGTCACATGAACAAATAATAATTTTTGCTGCAAACATGATTCGTTTTTGTGTCATTTGGTTGCAGCATTGAAGAATTTACAAAATTAAGATGAAATGGAAGACTGTGTAACTGTTCAGCTCAGATATCTTCTATTTACTTGGAATTGGTACACTGAGATGTTGGAAGGGATTTACTATGAACTGGTACATTAAAATGGTAGATGGTGGAAGAGGTGTACTATGAATTGGTACAATAAAATGGTGGATGTGGTTGAAGATCTCTGGCTGTAGATTACATGGCCTTTTTAGCAGTATAGTATATGTTTTACTTTCATCATTGTGTTCCACAATCACATTCAAATTCCTGTTGTATGCTATCTTTCTAATAGGAGTTCTTACAAAGACGTTTAGTCACATGGCATTTCCTACAAAGTGACTTAATTAGTGAAATAGGATTTCTTAGAAAATCACTAAATCACAAAGGATTCCTTGTAAAAAAAACTTAGTAGCATAGGATTTCTTACAAAGCACTTAATTGCTCTCATAGGATTTTTGCAAAGTCACTTATATTGTGACACGATTAGCCTTTTGTGACTTTACTCTCGATGTAGGGTACATCATGTTTGTATCTCAATGCTGTTTCAATATATTCCCATGGTCAAGGTGGTATTTATTATTGCAACGTTTTACCTGGTCCATCCCCATGGTAAGGGTGTTACATATTACTAAAAATTTCTACCTGCTACATCAACATTGTCAGAGTATTACCTATTATTACAACTTTATACCTGCTACATCCACATTGTCAGTGTATTACCTATTATTACAACCTTATACATGCTACATCCACATTGTCAGGGTATTACCTATTATTACAACTTTCTACCTGCTACATCAGCCTGGTCAGTGTACTACCTATTATTACAACTTTCTACCTGCTACATCCACATGGTCAGGGTATTACCTTTTATTACAACTTTATACCTACTTTATCCACATGGTCAGTGTATTACCTATTATTACAACTTTCTACCTGCTACATTCACATTGTCATGGTATTACCTATTATTACAACTTTATACCTGCCACATCCACATTGTCAGGGTATTACCTATTATTACAACTTTATACCTGCTAC
This sequence comes from Megalonaias nervosa, assembly GCA_016617855.1. Taxonomy (NCBI): domain Eukaryota; kingdom Metazoa; phylum Mollusca; class Bivalvia; order Unionida; family Unionidae; genus Megalonaias; species Megalonaias nervosa. Next base: position 7,940 of record JAECUM010031891.1, read on the forward strand.
TGCCACATGGTCAGGGTATTACCTATTATTAAAACTTTCTACCTTCTACATCCACATGGTCAGTGTATTACCTATTATTAAAACATTCTACCTGCTACCTCCACATGGTCAGTGTATTATCTATTATTACAACTTTCTACCTGCTACCTCCACATTGTCAGTGTATTACCTATTATTACAACTTTATATATGATTCATCTACAATGTTCAGGGTTTTGCCTGTAGTTACAACTTTCTACCTGCAACATCTACATGGTCAGGGTATTACTGAAGTGCTAATTTGCAAATTTACACAGTCTGATTACAATATATTTTAAAAAATGTTTCCAGATATCAATTTGCATTGGTAATTTTTATATTTAGCAGTGAAAAGTGACAACAGTATATTCATCCATCAACATTTGCTTGTTACTGCTCTCCAGATTTTCTATTTCATCTGATATAGACCAAACTTGGAATATAGATTTCCATCATCAAGATGTGAGGCTATTTTGAATATAAGATATCCATGCATATTATTGATGTGATATTGCATTTGATTGACTGAAATTATTATCACTTTGGAGACCATATTTCTGATAATATTGTTACAAATAAATTTGAATATGGGCTTGTGTAAAGATCTTGGATGAAGTCAGTACAGAGCATAATCCTTGCATATTAATGAGATGAGCTTGAATTTGATTGGATCATGCAGGAAGCCATATTACTGATCCAGTTTTGATAAAACATGTAATACAGGCTTATATTATCAAGATTTTAGATGAGTCAGAACACATTCGTATCAAATGTGTTGACTTCCACAGTATAAGACTGAAGATATTTTTATGTAAAGTCAATAATGAATTTTAATAATGATATAACAACAAGGGAGGTCTTGGATTTGTGCACACAGTTTATATAACATCTGTTAACAATATGCTTTGAAGGATTTTACATCCTTTATATTTACCTTTTATTTCTATACCTTTTGCAGAATATTAACACACTTAGCTTTGCACTTTTATCTTTTAGTACTTCATGTTCATGTTTATTTGAAATCTTTATCCTGTTAGAGTTGGCTCCAGAACAGAATCAGAGACATATGTAGTGATTATTATTATAAATTTTATTATTATTATTATTATTAGTAGTAGTAGTAGTAGTAGTATTGTCCTTCTTCTTCTTCTTCTTCTTCTTATTATTATTATTATTATTGTTGTTGTTGTTCAAATAGCTCTAACAACTTATTCAAATTGTTTTTCATGACATCAATCATCTTTTACCAGGAGTAAATTGTTGTTGAATTTGGTAGTCTTTGACCGGAGTAAACAGAGCATGGATCTAGCAGTCATAGAACTGGAGTAAATGGCCCATGGATTTGGTAGACATAGACCTGAAGTAAATTGTCCATAGATTTGGTGGTCTTTGACCTCGAGTAAATGGTCCATGGATTTGGTAGTCTTTGACATGGAGTAAATAGACCATGAATTTGGTAGTCTTGGATGTCGAGTAAATAGTGCATGAATTTTGTGGTCTTAGACATGGAATAAGTGGTCCTTGGATTTGGTAGTCTCAGATCTGGAGTGTATGGTCCCTTGCCTTCTTGGTGGTCTTTGGCCTGGAGTAAAGTGGTCATTGGATTTAGTAATCCTAGACCTGAAGTAAATATCCTTCTTTGCATGCATGTTGACCCTTTCATTTCTGAAACCAGGAATTGACAAATCTCCAAAGCTTAGATAATCACATCTACTCATTTACAAAGAATTTTCAATAGAACCAACTTTGTTTTTCTTTTGAAAATAGTATCACTTTATTTTGAGATATATTTGTCAGACAGGCTTGTGTCATTACATAATGGATTACAACATGCCTGGGACAACAGTATGTGTCATTACGTAATGGATTACAACATGCCTGGGACAACAGTATGTGTCATTACATAATGGATTACAACATGCCTGGGACAACAGTATGTGTCATTACATAATGGATTACAACATGCCTGGGACAACAGTATGTGTCATTACATAATGGATTACAACATGCCTGGGACAACAGTATGTGTCATTATGTAATGGATTACAACATGCCTGGGACAACAGTATGTGTCATTACATAATGGATTACAACATGCCTGGGACAACAGTATGTGTCATTACGTAATGGATTACAACATGCCTGGGACAACAGTATGTGTCATTACATAATGGATTACAACATGCCTGGGACAACAGTATGTGTCATTACATAATGGATTACAACATGCCTGGGACAACAGTATGTGTCATTACATAATG
>JAECUM010031893.1:0-16399 GCA_016617855.1 Megalonaias nervosa
AAAATTATTCGGAATTCTAAAGCTGGAATTATATTCTTGGTGACTCAACGAGGAACTGTTGACATCAGTACAACGACCTCATCTGACGTCATCGCCTTCCATATTGGAACTTCATCGAGATTCGAACCTGGATTCAGTTAGAACTGTTTAGTAATAGGACTTATATTTTTTTCAATTCTAGGATTAATTTTGAATTATATTCACAATCGGTAAGTCCTATTTCATATTTTTATCTTGTTTTCTAGGGAAATAAATTTTGTTAAAATTTACAAAGCTTGTTGACTTCACTCTTTTCTTTTGTTTCTTTTGTACGAGCCTACACGTAACACCTATTATATGGTATGCACCACGACGGCAGTAGGGACATGCAAGTCCATCAGATACATGTGTTTTGGTCATTTTAGCCACTGTTGTGGTCTTTCGCGTATCCTCAATACGTCTAGTTTTGCAAATTTAGGACCAATTAGAATATTAATAATCAAATGCCCTAAATATTTTAAATTAAGCTGACCTGGAAAGTAAACCGTATCAATAATAATCTGTCCAAAACATTTAATGCATATAATGTATGCACGCGTACATGCAAGTTGACGTGCAGAGAAACGCTTACTTCCTGACAGAAGCAACAAATGCATTCAGAATTTATGCAAAATCTAATATAAAAATCATGTAGTAATAGTAGCATAGAATCAACACGTTCTTTATCAATGCTGCATTGAAAAGGTATTGTTTTTGTACTTCTTGTAATATATATTGACAATTTTAGAAAGAGCATCGGTAGCTGATCAGTTGGCAGAGCGTTCGACACGCAATCCAAGGGTCAGTTGTTTGATACCAACCCAAGCCACACAGAATCGGCTTCCTCGTTTTGTCCTTGGGGAAAGGTTCTTAGATCTCGTTTCCTCGGTATTATAAAGTCAATACTGTTAAAAGAGCCATTCAAGCACACAAAAATGTCTAATTCTTGAAAAGAAAGATGTTCTCGAAAATAAGTCTAACACAAATCATTAATATAGCCTGCGGCTTATTTTCGAGTTTAGGGTATATTTATCTAAAAGCAGCTTAGATATTTTCAATAAGCATTTGGATAATTTGTCTTAATCGTGCAGGTGCTCATGAGCGAGAGTAGACTGTTACAGGCTGAATCTTGCGTCTGCCTTTCGGCCATTTTAATTGTTTTTATTTCAGTCTGTATTGGAAAGAATAAAATTCTTAAAAGAACAAAAAAATAATATTTCGATTTGTTTCATGAGAAAATTTGAATCATCATAGAATCATAGAAATTTTCTTTAATTTATAGTTTTTAAAATTAAAAATCTAAAGCAGCAGGAAAATAAATAGTCGGAGTCTTTGTTTCCTAGAGTGTAAAGACGCCTAATTCACATATAGCCTCACCCGAAGACCAGGTCAAACTTCCTTTTGAGTGATTTGCGTAGTAGTAGTAGTAGTAGTAGTAGTAGCAATATTAGCAGTAATAATAATAATAATAATAATAATAATAATAATAATAAGAAGAATGATGAGGATGATGATGATGATGATGATGGTGATGATGATAATATTATTAATAATAATAAATCTAATTATTTCAAGAAATGTTCTCTATCTTAAACGATGCGTTAGACTCGGTATGATTGTTCACAAACACACGCATAATGTTATGATCACACAATTCCCACGTTGTGATTAAATAGAATGTGGACGTGAAATAATCTCTTATAAAACGTATCTCCCATTTCAGTATCTGGCCCACTGGCACCGAGAGAGAGTGGGTTACTTGTGGGTAGACCCAGCTCAGACAAGTCTGGGACCTATTTCAGTGGAGGCTTGACAAATGTAAGTCTTTTTAAAATTGCATCACGTTACACGTAATACGTAACAGACATAATATTTTTACTTGTCTAACGTTCTATAAACTCGAATGACATTGTTGATATGGTTTATGTAAGACGTTCCACACAAGGTATGAGCATTAAGTGAGAGGCGTCAGACATTTATTAGATGTACTTTTTTGAACTGATCCGGGAAAATATTAGTATATTTTGATTGATATTCCATGAAATCTGAAATGTATTTATCTCGTAAGGCCATTGTGTCCAGCCCACATTAGTAAGAAGCGAGACATGACGGTCACTTTTCTGGCGGCGAATTGGCAGCATCGTCAACAGCTACGTCTTCTGTCTTTTTCTTATCATATATTTCCTAAACTCCTTGATAGATTTTCGTCGTACTTGGTACAAATCATTACGAAGCTCAGACAATCGATTCTGCGATACGGTCACTCGTTCTTTGGACCACAGGGTCAATGTTATTGTCGTAACAATTTTGATTTAAGTTTATTTTTTAAAAATTCTTTATATATCCTTAAATTGTTCGTTAGTTTTCGTACTTTGAAAGTATCAATATAAAGCTTGGGGTCAAGGTCATTCGTTGTGCAGCGGTGCTTCGATGGTGCAGCTTGACTTGTAGGCCTTGATCGTCTTGTTTAAAAGATCTCAGTCTATTAGTAATTTTATTCATGGTTATAAATTGTACAGAATATCCATAGGTAGATTTTGTCTACGTGAGAGTCTGTTAAGAACGAAAGTTACATAGGATCTATAAATAGATGTTTGCATATATGTTGACATTTGTTAATAATCGTAATAATAAGATTTAATATCGCCTTTGGATTCATTTTTCAGTTGCTGATGGGGTTTCGACTTTCTAGAAGAATTTAGTAACTTCCCATTAGCTGGGTTGGGGTTTCGACTTTTCTACAAGAATTTAGTAACTTCCCAGTAAATTCCCATTAGCTGGGTTGAGTTACATAAATAGGCAAATTCGAGGTAAAACGAGTAGTAAGATCTGTCACGTGGGGTATATTGTGAAATTTAGTCGCAATGGAAGGTGCATAAAAGGAAAGAATTGAGTAATCAGATTCATTCCGATTTTGAAGTCATTCTCATTTCTAGTGTTCCTTTTATAAGTATGCAGAAGTATTTTATGTTCTTAGAATTATTTCAGAGGAAAAACATCTGTTTGGATTGTTCACTGGAAATAAAAAGTGCTCATTACTTGAACTATAATATTGTTCTGGAGCTGTTGTAAATTATTCAAAGGAGTTGTGGACGACGTCATTTTGACAATGTCACGATTCTTGGCGGACCAGTACATTTCCGTTTTTTAAATTTATACAGAACTTTTCATTCATTAGGACTTCCTTAGAACTTTATCAGGGTTATTCTGGATTCACATCATAATACTGTACGTTCCTCTCATATTTTCATTTATAACTTTAATAATTAAAGTTTTTTTAAGTTTTACAAAACGTAATGGTTTTGCTTCTTTCTGTTACTTAGTTTTTGTGACCATAGAGTCGTAACAATAATGCAATGAATCTGTTTTTTCTAAATATTGTCATGAACATGATGCAGTGAATCTACCTAGTCTGAATATTGACGTTAGCATACTGCATTGTATATACTAAGTCTAAATATTAACGTGAACATAATGCAGTGGATCTATTAAGTCTGAATATTGACGTAATCATCTGCAGGAAAATAAATATTGTACAACTATTAATAGTGTCTCTTCTGCTGATTTGAAAATGGAACCTTTGCTCAATATGACGGAGCTTGAATCTTGATCCGTTGAGTCTGTGATCAATCCGGAATTACGTCATAGTACATGGATGATCCATTTAGATGCTGGCGTAACGCGCTGGTATAAACTTATTTCTATTTGTTTGTGTTTAGACCCAGAAATAACTTTTGGGCTTCATCGGGTTGTTGTCTTAACGTATACCCTTGAGCATAAATCTTGTTGGGCATGTCTTCGATGATAACAAAGATTTTATTATGGCTTTATTAAAATGCTTCCCTTGATGTGTTCGTCCTCTTTTATATGAAATAATACGTTTAAGACTCCGTCTTTTTTAATAGAGAATGTAAATGTGAACACTTGTTTCATTCTTAATACAATCGTAAAAGAAGGACGAGCCAATTCTGTATCGAGCCTTGGACCTAGGGATTTGGAGGTGATGGAGTCAATGTTCCATCCAAATATTTTCCTACTCATAGTTTCATTAAGTTCCCTCTTTGGCCTAATAACCTTAAGCAAGAATAATACTAATTCGAATATCCGCATTGCTTCCTAAACCGTTATTTACACATTAGAAACACCCGTTATAATCTTTATTGATTTTTCATTCATATTTCCTTATCCTGTCCGATTAGTTCCAAGATACTCCGACAATCACTGATCTTTAGAAGACGTCCAATTATTATAATTTAAATTTGTATTTAAAAATCATTAGTTCAGCAACAGCGGTTGGTATCACTCCTACCAAACTGTTTACCGCCGAATTATACGCATCTCCATTTGGTGTTATTCCTACCTAACTGTTTACCAGTTTACCATCGCGTAATATGTATCTCTTTTGACGTGAACATCAAAAGTCTCAAGAAATATACCCGTCACTGTGATAACATGTGAAGACTGTTTGGGTATGCAAATTTTAACATTTTAGGTTTAATGCTGTCTGTTGATCACAATCCTATATTTGACACATATAGGAATTTATTTCTTGCTATTTTGGTGGACTATATTGACCATAGATGGTCACTATACACCGTCTAATAATTGCTAGGACAGTTTCCTTGAAACCATTTTTCCTCAGCTATTAATTGAAAAATTCATTCAGTTTATGTACCTAGACTTCACGAGTCCGTGCATAAATCAGTCATCAGTCCATTCAAGTTGTAAGTAGTCTTTTCTCGTTTTGTCATTTTTTTTATTTTTTTCCCGTTTTGTCATTTTTTTTTTTTTATTTTTTTTTTAATCAACATTTTTGTTCGTGTTTGTCTTTTCCTCTTTTGTACATTTCTGGTTTTTATTGATAAAGTTGTTCCGTACATTTACTGTTTTTATTCCTTCATCATCAGTACCACCTTGACTCGAGGCGTTCATTAAATAAGTAGCATCTGTAAAAGTCACCGCATCGATGACAATAGATAATAACCATGGTCTATTTAAAACCAAAACCAAAATCAATGATTCTGCGACCAGATTTAATTTTATCTTTTGTGAAAAATGAGAGGATTTTGTCTTTGTCCTCGCGGAACCTTATAACATAATCTGCCTTCAGAAAAAATTATTTTGTTTCTACAACATAAACCTAATAAATTTTCCGAAGTTTTTATGGAGTCAACTCAATAATTATTATAGCAGCCTATCATCAGATTCAACGTTTAATGCAAATGGTATATACCCAATGATCGTTTATTTTAATTACAGAACGGATTAATGCAAATAGTATATACCCAGTGATCGTTTATTTTAATTCAACAACGGATTAATGCAAATATTATATACGCAATGATCGTTTATTTTAATTACATAAACAGATTAATGCAAATGGTATATACGCAATGACCGTTTATTTTGATTACACATGAAAACGACAGTAAGGATTGTATTGCTTTCATAAGAAATCAGCAAAACACGGTAGTGGATGCTGAAATGCATAGATTTTTAAATTTTGAGTTGTCGTTTAAAAAATGAATAAGAATCATTTTTATGAGCGACATCCCTAGTATACTAATTTAGTTGACCGGCAACCTTCACGTGTACCAGATTTTTCAATGACATTTTTGCAGTGTGTGCATCGTTACTGTCTTTGAGCGATTTATCCACGAACACACTAAAACCATTGCTGATTGAAACGGCCAAACCATGACGAAGTTGTACTGCAGAAATTCCATACGCAATCTGCCCACTATAAACCTTATCATAGAGAACTAAGCGTGTGATTTTTTTATTTGGATTTTTGTTTCCTCCAGCCCTGATATTGATATCAATTGTTTAAAAATATTTTATTGTCACAATAGGATAAAATGGGATTGGGCACAAGTTCTAACAACTTAAATTAGCGCTCTCCCTACATGATACAAGTATTGCAAAATATTTAACGTGACAACGTAATAACAATGAAAAAGGAGTGAGAGATAGAGAGAGAGGGGGGAGGGAGAGAGAGGGGGGAGGGCACAATGATACTAGTCACGATTTGAGAAAGTTACTGAAATCATCCTGTAGCGGTTTTATGTTTGCATACATGATGTAAAATTATATATTTTCCATTTGCATCGCCCTTTCCCCAAAGCAATAAATCTAAGCTAATAGTTGCATATGACATTGAAAGTAATTTTCTCATCAACTCAGTTCGTTGTCTACTGTACTTGAGACAGAACATAAAGAAATGTATTGTGGTTTGCTAAATACGATTTTTGGACATGAACCCTTGTTCAAACCACTGTAAGACTTACTACATTGAGTATCCTTTTTGAGATGGTCCAACAAAGATGCTGTTGATGGTATACTAGATGATTTGGTTGAATTTAGCCTGAAACTACATTTGAACATCGAAGGTTATAGTTTATTTGTTCGGACGCGGAGAGATGGAGTAATTCAATGAGATAGGCTGGAGTTTGGCTCGTTTTAATGTTGTGGAGCGTCAATAATTGGTGCCTTTTTCTTCTAGACTACAGACTTTCCATATATATCAATATCCTCTTAAACGCTTGAAACCGTTTGTCCCCTGAATTACTTTGTGTCTGCATTAGCCGCAAGTTTAATCTCTTATAAACCCATGTCTCCTTTGATGTTCTTAATTCTGATAATTTTATTATCTCTTTTTGCAAAGTTTAAAATGTACTTATTTCATTAAAGAAGTTATCTATTCCAGCAGTCGACTTTTTTTCCTGAGATTTGGCAAAATCGTAATCCCATTTCTGGTTTCCAAAATGCTGATTCTGTTGTACAAATTTAATCTGACCTCTAGTTTACTAGGTCCAAAGCTGTAACATGCCGCAAAAACGGAATTAATACCAAATACATTTAAGCAGGCAATCTGCTGGTTCATACATGGATATACTATGAGCTGTCAGTAGGATGTACATAATTTTATCCCATATTTAGCCCGATACATCTTCGAACCCCTGTATGAATTTCATGCAAACGTTTAATATTATTCGAGTAGATCACCTACTAAAAGATGTCCAAATGGCTAAAACATGTTTGAAACTGGTTTAAGCCAAAAACTTTAAACTGGAAATTTCCTATTCCAAAGCGTTCATATCATCACTCATCTCTATTTAGGCTGTACGAAGTCAGTTCATAACAATCCTCTTATTTCTCAGATTCGATTAAATAAGTCAACACTTCCTTTGAGGGTTCAAACAGATCCCTGGATACAAAATGCTAAACAATTAACCAAATGAGAATAAACTGAGGACAACAGGGAATGTTATAACATATGTGTGGACGCGAGAGATAATCCCTCTACGTGCTTTTAGAGCTACCATCTTGAACTTTAGGTTTCTTTGAACCGGCTTGTTAAATTTCTTCAAAACGTTTTCGACAGTTTGAGCTGATGTGTACAGATTAAATGACCTTAAGCACGGGTTCACGTTTTCCAAAATGCAGGTAGAATCGAACCTATGTGTACTGGCTACAAAGAGCCTACTCGGAGGGATTCCGCTGATTCCGTTCGATGAAGTTGGTCGAAACGTATTATATGGATCAAAACAGACTTTGTTAACCAATGCCCTGGAAAGAAATAAAAAGAAGATCGGTAAATCAAGGATAGGCCCTTACTCGTACAGTACGTTATCTCTGTACAGTACGTTATCTCTGTACAGTACGGATCAACCTCCCATTTTGGAGTTTGTATTATGATGGTTCAGCTTAAAGAATTTCATCGAAACTTATTCTAGCGCTTGAAGTAGATTCCAAAACAACAAAGGGCAAATGAAGAGATCAAACTCAAATACTTTAAGCAGTGCATCTGATCTTTCATATGCAAAAATGTTACATATATGCAATAGGTCTGATCGAATCACTCCATATTTAGCCTCCGCATTTCTCGAAAACGACAACACAAATCTCGTCTAAACTTATTCTAATGTTTGAGCAGATATATGCATACAAGCATATACAAAGGACTTAAATAGTCCAAGGTGTAACTTTTTTTTAATAAAATGGGGAGGGCCGCACTGTCAAGACGTATTTGGTTATATTACCCTAGGAAATGGGGGCTAAGTGCATTGGGAGAGGAGCAGTCGAACCCATGACACATGGATTCAGAGTTAGATGCTCTACGAACCGATCTACCGCAGCTCCTCTTCTCTCTCTGTATCTATATCATCGGTTTCCTATCTACATGCTTTAAATTAATAAACCTGTAAGAGCCTTCCTATGTTTTCGATTCCGCTTCACCAAATTCATCATTATTTATCTACTGGTCCTAGCAGGTTATAGGATGCAAAAGCTCAAACAGGGGTCAAAACAAAATGTTGTAAGAAGGGTGTCTTATGGTCTATAAGTGAATGTAAGAGAAAAGCTGCTTTTCTTAATTATCGTTTGTTCTTGGAACCAGTTCGACGAATATCGACCACACTTTTTTAATTGTTTGATCGAATCCTCAGATATAAGTTTATAAAGTGGGATTTAAATCAAACTGATTCAAGTGTTAGGATTCGTGTAGTCCAAAGCTTATATAGCGTACGCATAACGACACTAACGTTTCAAAGATTCCACTCGACGACAATGTTTTCGACTTGTTCTAGGGATATAATGCGACCTCTTCGACGCATGCCCAGAACATTGTGTACGTTTTTATATGTATATACTTTAACGGTACGTCAAAAGGATAAGAGCTTCAAAGTCTCCATAAAAGTTAATTAAAAATGTCGAGATAAAACAATTTTTCCAAAGCAATTCGAAACCATATGAAAATTTCGTTTTCAAGATCACTTGACTCTGTATCTGTTTTTGAGAAGAATTAATGTTTACAATGGCAATTAAAAGACTGACCAAAGCGTCATGCAGGTAAGTCATGAAATCGCTGATTACATTCTGCTTTCATAATACATTACTTGTGTCGACTTTGCCACCTATTTATTCTCATGTTTTCCAAATCTTTATTCCTTCAGATTACGTTCAGTCACTGCCTACCTAAAAAAATAGAGCAGCAGCTACAATTTCTATTCATCGATTAAACCATACATTGAGGAAACCCGTTGTCAGCATCCAACTTCGTTGTCGTCCGAGGATGAGATTACACCTACGGATGAGTTTTTCTGTGATAGCCGTTCTCGAAATAAAATTGCTGCCTGCAATGAACGTATTTGTTTCTTTGAACAGGAGTAAAAACGCCACAATCCCAATCGGCGTATTGCAGAAAGAATATTTGTACTCAAAAGTGCCTTTATTCATTCACCCTTTCATTTATCCATTCTTCCACTCCTAAATCATACGTACACGCGCAAGCACCTACATACAGACAGACAGACACTCACTTTTGTTGATTGTCCTTGCTTAACGAGACACATCGAAAATGTAACAGAATTCTCGAGTCGTCCCATTATGACGCTGTTTAGCACCTCGCTATCCCAACTATCTCTTATACAAGATTAAAAGGGATTCGAACTGTCTATATATTGGCAAATAATATAACTAATCGGTCAGTTAATTGTTTCGTAGTTTAATGGGTAATAGCAGCTTAGTTAATGTTTTTAAATTAGCAACCATTTATCACTTAGTCGGTTAAATTGTAAGTGAACATGTATGCTTACAGGACTAAGTTTGTATTCTTAGTTTATTTGCCTGTTTAGTAGATTAGTTAGTTAACTGAACTCTCTAAGTCGGTCGGTTATTTTACTTCCATTTTAGCTGAATAGTCGGTCAGTCAATTAATAGGCCATTTGGTAAGTTGTTAGTTTGTCAGTCAGAAAGTTAGTTTGTATGCTCGTTTCTTAATATGCTTACATAACTCAGTAAGCGCCGACTAGCAAGTTTATTACATAGTTACTTAGTTTGTTATCTATTTATTAGTTACTTACCTGGTTACTTGTAGTAAATCAGTCAGTTTGTCGGCTGATCATCCCAATAGTCAATGTATTAGTTAGTTGAAAAATAATGTATTTAAAGGTAACCGTAAATGTGCCGAATTTGTGAGTGAATGAATGGATTAGACTGGATTTTCGCTTTTGGAAATTCAGTAGTAAGGTTAAACAAATTTCACAAGGGCACTACTATGTTGAAGTGTATTGCACTATCGTCTACATATAAAGTCAATTTAGGGTGTATAATAGCACAAAACTGCATGTACGCTAACATAATCAAGTTCAGCACGGTAGAGCATAATAGTTTCGCTGGAGCGTGTCCGGAATATAGACATAGAATTCGTTCTCGTCTACAGATAAATGCAGTTGTAACATACTAAATGTAATAGAATAACATGGACAAATCCTTTCACACCCGAATAGCAATATGTAAATATACAGTATCTTGCCATAAGCAAGATTACACCTTAAGACTAGGATGGACCTCTTAATACTAGCAGTTCTTCCCAATTAGTGCAGTATTATTTGTCTTAATTAAATCGTTCATGGAATCGTTGTGAACATTATTTTTTTTTCAATCTTGACCTTCAAGAAAAACGACGAAATATTTCATGCAGTTCGCCGCCTAGTGATCATGTACATTTTTGAAACTTTTCAGTAAAGTTTCTTCCATTAGAACACGATGAGAAGCATACAAAAAATGTACACATCATGTCGTTTTTTCTTGCTGCGACTTTCGTATTTCAACAAAGTACTTGAATGTGGTATACACCATCGTCAAGAGATACTACAACTTGGCAGGTTGGTAATTTTCAATTACAAAATCTTATTTTACAGTGCGACCACTTACACCATTATGAACAGAAGCATCGAACACACAGTTAATTAATATATTCCAACATATGAAACATTTGCTGTTTTGAACGAATATAATTACGATGGTCTACTGTAGAATATTACTTTTAATAAAATATATTTAATAACAAAGATAATTGGAGGACTCGTGAAAATTATTCAGCAATATATATCTGGATACGAGTATACTTGATCGGTGCCTTTGAAAGAAACCAGTTTCTTTAGTAAAATGGGTTTTTTTAATAATTTTTTTAGTAAAATGTTTATTTAATAATACTTGCAAATTTCTTAAATAAAATATTTCTTTGGTAATAAGTACTTTAGCAACAAAAGTACTAAAAGGTCGTCTGCTGACTGAGGCGAAGTCAGACGAGAGTGATCCCCAACTGGATAGAGGGATGGGCTTCAATTTCCATCATTGTTAAAGTTTCAATGGTGAGAATGTGCGCGCTCTTACAGGAATGTAACTGCAGAGCGGGATTGTGAAAGTGTACCCGTATTATGATAGTCAGTATTATCGAAGAAATACATTTTACTTCCAAATTGGTTTCTACAAATACATTACCCGATCATAACATGTTCGGAGAATAGGCACGGTATAAGGAAATATTGTTACTCCCATTCCCGTAAATCCTACGGAAGCAGTATAACACGTGCCGTTACTAAGTTTCTGGATGACCTGTGAAAGTGACCTGTTGTGCTGCTAGTAAGGAATTCTACAAGGTCAAGTCATACCCATTGGGATGAAAGGCAAGAGCTGGTGGATTGCCGTCTCAGACAGCTATCCCACGGCTTGAATTACGTGGTAAGGAAGAAGTTGCGCTCGGGGTCAATGTCATTGAAGACTCAACTAACCTTGTGAGCTGATACGCATGAGTAATTCATTGGGTTAGTTTCTTGAAGGCTACAATCGATAACCTAGTGGATCCTGGACGACAGAGCCCGAGCAGGAACATTGTCCCTTCAGTCTCGGGTCGTAATGCAAGTGAGATCTCCCTTTGAGTTATGCTTCAGATCCTACTTTACTGCTCTTAATGGGTGTGCCTATTGGAACGATTATTCCAACGAAGACAGCGGTTTTAAGACCAAAGAATAGTTTCATTAGGCAAAAATCTGGTTTGTTTGTTTTTTCTAACAAAAGTTAGGGTCGTCTTGAGAGACCGGAACAACGTTATGTGGTATTTGTCCAAGATCTTCTATAAGATTTCCCCCTAATAGGCTTTTAAAATGGTTGGAATGCTTGCCGAAGCAGTTATATCCAGCATTGAGAATGCTCGAATTTAAAATGCTAGTCAGTTGTGGAAAACTAAAGTCGAGATTTAGATTTGCGTATTTTTGCAAGCTTTTCCAATAATTTACAGCAAAATCATTTCTAAAATCCCCTGCTTGTATTTATGGATAGCACCGCTAATAACACATATTTGTGTTGGGTATTTATCATGGCTATCCTCTAACAGACGAAATTGCTGTCCCTAACGTGTGTTAAATTTTTGTGAGGTCGACTGTTCGTGAATATTTCATCGTCTGAAAAGTATACAAACTGAGAAGCGTGTATGGATTAGACTCCAGCCACGAGCAAGATAAACAATTCAGCTATATATCTACGGAGTTCAACGCCGGACCTACATTTTTTCTTCAAGTGTTTCTCTCCCATCGAAACGTGGAGAAGCTTGGGAAATAGAAAGCGAGTTAGTGTAGAGTCGTCAAATATTAAAATTCTTAAATCTGTTACTTGAAAACAAGTTTTTGTTAAACATTTGAGCCAAAAGGTGTAAAAAAAAAAGAACCCAATAAAGAATATTCATTAAACTTGATGAAAATATAGATAGCTCCTGAATGACGTCATCAGCAGCTCATATTTGTGCTATGCTGGCACATGTACTCTTGATTTTATATGGTGTTTGGAAGCTGAAATAATATTCATTGAATCTCAAGAAACTGTAACAAGGCATATCTACATAAACAGAACGTAAATTAGGCATTATGTTAGTATCTATATTTGTATGTGGAGTCCGGCAGCTCCTTGAGCGACTGAGCAGCCCTCTTCAGGAATGCACTGCTCACCTCCTTGGCATGAGGAAGGGGCTAGAAAAGGTGCCCTAAACATTGCCTGCTCTAAACCTCCCTAGCCAGCTTACCGCGGCTGGTGGGGACCCTACTCCAGCGGTCGAAACACAGAGAAGAAAATGAGGATTGTTCCTCACTCACTTGGCGCATGGAATGTACGCACCTTACTGGACAGAGACGACGCGGAAAGACCGCAGAGGAGAACTGCCCTAATAGGAAAGGAACTCGCCAGATACAACGTGGACATTGCTGCCTTGAGTGAGACCCGGCTTGCAGGAGAAGGCGAACTCTGTGAAAGGGGCTCTGGATACACGTTCTTTTGGAGCGGCCGACGAAGTGAAGAGCGCCGTGAGGCTGGTGTCGGCTTTGCAGTGAAGACAGCACTGATTGGCAAATTGGCTGGACCTCCCAAGGGAATAAACGACAGACTCATGACCATGAAACTCCCCCTCTTGTTTGGAAGAAAGCACCTTACCATCATCAGTTGCTACGCTCCAACCATGACAAACTCGGATGAAGTGAAGGCCAAGTTCTATGAGGATCTTCACTCCGTCATTGCTGACGTTCCAATGGCAGATAAGCTCGTCATTCTTGGCGACTTCAATGCGAGAGTAGGCTGTGATCACGTTGCCTGGGATGGAGTGCTAGGAAAAGCACGGAGTGGGTCACTCTAACAGCAACGGCCTCCTTTTGCTCCAGACTTGCGCCGAGCATGAACTGCTGTTCACCAATACAGTCTTCCGCCTCCCTACCCGTAACCGGACGTCATGGATGCACCCTCGCTCTAAGCACTGGCATCTCATCGACTACGTCATTGTCAGGAAGAGGGACAGGCAGGATGTGCGTGTGACCAAGTCCTTGTGCGGCGCCGACTGCTGGACAGACCACCGCCTCATCATCACCAAGCTTAGCATCCGCATTCAGCCCAAAAGACGCCCACAGGGAAAGAAGGCTCCTAAACGACTAAACATCACCAAGCTGAAATGCACCAGTACCAAATAGTCTCTTGAGGATGCCCTGGAAGAGCGTCTGAAATCCACCCCTCTGGACAATCAGAATGTGGAAACCGACTGGGCGGCATTCAGAGAGATGGTCTACAGCACAGCCTCAGAAATCCTATGACCCTCAAGCAGAAAGCACCAAGACTGGTTTGATGAGAACTTCGACGAGGTCAAGCAGTTGCTGGATGAAAAACACCCCCTCCATCAAACCTACCTCAACAACCCCAAGTCCACCTCCAGGAAAGATGCGTACAACAATATACGCAGAACTGTACAGCAGAAACTCCGCCAGATGCGAGATACATGGCTGAGCAACAAAGCTGAAGAGATCCAGTGCTATGCAGACAGCCATGACATGAAGAACTTCTACAACGCCCTGAAAGAAGTGTATGGACCTACATCCTCTGGATCATCCCCCCTTCTCAGCGCAGACGGGGAACACATTAATTACTGACAAAGAGAAGATTCTTGAACGTTGGGCTGAACACTTTGACAGCGTCCTGAATCGCCCCTCATCCATCAACGATGATGCCATCAGTGGTCTCCCCCAATTACCCATCAACGAAGCACTGGATGAGCCTCCAACCTTGCTCGAGACACAGAAAGCGATACGTCTGCTCTCCAGTGGCAAAGCCCCTGGTTCAGACTCCATCCCAGCTGACATCTACAAGGAATGGGGCACAGCCCTGATAGAAAGGCTCCACCAAGTGTTTTTACTTATGTGGCAGCAAGAGACGATCCCCCAGCAATTCAAAGACGCTTCCATAATCCACCTGTATAAGCGCAAAGGGAACCGCCAGGCCTGCGACAACCACCGGGGTATATCCTTGCTCTCAATCGCAGGAAAGATACTTGCCAGAATCCTACTGAACCGCCTCACTACACACCTTGACCAGGGACTCCTACCAGAAAGCCAGTGTGGATTCCGGAAAAAACGTGGGACCATCGACATGGTGTTTGCTGTGAGGCAGCTGCAAGAGAAATGTCAGGAGCAAAACGCAGACCTTTTCTCCATCTATGTCGACTTGACAAAGGCCTTTGATACTGTCAGCAGAGAAGGCTTGTGGAAGGTAATGGCCAAATACGGATGCCCGGGAAAATTTATATCCATGGTGCAGCATTTCCACGACGTCATGCAGGCACGAGTCCAGGACAATGGACAGACATCTGAGCCACTCCCAGTAACCAATGGCGTCAAGCAGGGTTGTGTTCTGGCACCGACACTATTCAGTCTATTGTTCTCCGCCATGCTGACTAATGCTTTCAGAGACGGAGATGTTGGAGTCGGCATCAGGTACCGTACAGATGGAAAACTGTTCAACCCCAGGAGGCTTCAAGCGAAAACCAAGGTTATGACAGACACCATCAGGGATTTCCTATTTGCTGATGACTACGCCCTTAGCGCTGGCTCAGAAGCCGACCTGCGACACAGCGTTGACAAGTTCTCAAGCTCCTGCACAAGCTTCGGTCTCACCATCAGTACCAAGAAGACTGAAGTCCTGCATCAGCCTGGCCCTGGAAAGCCCTATGTTGAGCCCAACATCACCGTCAACGGCCAAAAACTCAACGTAGTGAACCGCTTCACCTACCTTGGCAGCACACTGTCACAGAGCGTAACTATTGACGACGAGGTGAACCTCCGCATTGCCAGAGCCAGCGCATCTTTCGGGAGACTGTATACCAACGTCTGGAATAGAAGAGGCATCAGCATCCAGACCAAACTAAAGGTCTACAGGGCAGTTGTGCTCCCCACACTACTTTACGCATGCGAAACGTGGACGGTGTACCAACTCCACGCAAGGAAGCTGAACCACTTTCATACAACAAGTCTCAGGAAAATCCAGAACATCAAGTGGCAGGACAAGGTTCCAGACACTGAGGTACTCACCCAAGCTGATCTCCCCAGCATCCACACCATCCTGATGCAGTCTCAGCTACGCTGGGCTGGACACGTTGTACGCATGCCAGACCACCAGCTGTCCAAGAGACTCTTCTATGGCGAGCTACAGCAAGGACAGCGATCCCACGGAGGTCAGAAGAAACGCTTCAAAGACAATCTGTAAGCTGCATTGAAAGCGTTCAACATAAAACCTGATTTCTGGGAGCAAGCAGCCAGCGATCGAGTCACATGGCGTTCCTCCTTGCACAAAGGCTCCAAGTTGTGTGAATCTAGCAGAACAGCAGCAGCGGAGCTGAAGAGGCAAGCCAGAAAAGCGCGTGCCATCAACCCTCCTGGAGATGTCTCACTCATCCCTTGTCCTTTATGCAAACAAACCTTCCGTGCAAGGATTGGCCTTATCAGCCACCTGCGCACACACAGAACAGAACCAGCCCCTACAACCCTCGGATGACTAGAATGGTCCTCGTCGACTCGACGGACGAACGAATATTTGTAATTTATAAGTTGACTTTACCTTGGTGAGCCTTGTTCAAAATGCCCAATTTTAATGGTCGCTTGTAGGAGTAACTGCTAGGTTGCCCATGATACAGGTAAAACGGCAGAAGTTGCCTGCTAAACTTTATCGGGAACAAGCTATTCGTTTTTCCTTCGTTTTTGATGCATCGACTTTGTTGTTATGACATTATGCTTAA
>JAECUM010031894.1:0-24174 GCA_016617855.1 Megalonaias nervosa
TATATATATATATATATATATAATTAGCAACTAATTTTCAATATAACTTAATAGTTTTATCGGAATATGTTTGCGTTCTAATTATGATACTGATGCAAAATGTGCCTCATAAATAACTCAGTTTTATGTGGAATCCTCCCAACAGGTATAATACGATTATATTAATCGCTATCTATCTAGTAAGTCAGTGGACGCGATCATTGTACCCTATATATTTTGCTCTGAAGGATATAGGTTATTTCCATACAACGTAGTATTCCGCTCAATACTGAAAATAGGGAGTGAAAGTGTCCTAAAAAGATGATCCCTCATTTAGTTATACACTAAACATTCAAAAAAGGAAATGGTAATCATTTTCAATAGGAAATCCTTAAGAGAATAAAGACTCAACAATAAGGTTTGTTCTGAACAAATCCTAATTGTGTATACTACACGTAAGTCTTAATTAGGCTAATATAATAAACGCTGGCTTAGTTACCGAGACTGACATAATACGTTCATATCTTTTCTAAGGAATGCGACTGAAGGGACATTTTGTGTTGCTAGAGGTAGTTTGTTAGTTGTGTTAATCAGTTCGTTCGTGGAGGTAGCTCATTACGTGTGTTAATCATTGTGTGGATAGAGGTAGCTCATTACGTGTGTTAATCATTGTGTGGATAGAGGTAGCTCATTACGTGTGTCAATCATTGTGTGGAAAGAGGTAGCTCATTAGTTGTGTTAATCATTTCGTTCGTGGAGGTAGCTCATTACGTGTGTTAATCATTGTGTGGATAGAGATAGCTCATTACGTGTGTCAATCATTATGTGAAAAGAGGTAGCACATTAGTTGTGTTAATCATTGCGTGCGTAGAGCTAGCTCATTACGTGTGTTAATCCTTGTGCAGATAGAGGTATCATTACAATTTGGCGACGCGCCCCCATTAACTACTCGTGTGTTAATCATGGTGTTGTTAGAGGTATCGTAACGTTTGTTAATCACTGCGTGGGTAGAGGTAACTCATTAGGTGTGTAAAATCATAGATGGTAGAGAGGAATAAAATATTACATCAACCAAACTGGACATGGTTGCACGAGTTTCGTAAGTTAAAGACCACTATATCTTGTGCATATTGTGCAAATCATATCAGTGCAAGAGGATATGCCGAAAGTTGAAATAAAAACAAACAGATTTAAAACTTTATAATTTCATAGGATGAGTCCCTCATGAACTATTTGAGACGTCAGTATATTCATATTGCCTTTTATAAATGTATTCATTTTTTTTACTAATCATCTCTCTCTCTCTCTCTCTCTCTCTCTCTCTCTCTCTCTCTCTCTCTCTCTCTCGTACTGCTGGAGATGTAACTTCATAATGAAGAGGAACATGTAAATTGTACAACGTATTTATGATTCTTTGGCGTTGTATATATCAATGGATGACAATAAAATATGTCTAAACCAAACTATACAATGCGAATAGTCAACTATTCCGATTCCCTCTGTCCAATAGGGCGGGGCCCCGAGTGGCCGAGTGGTCTAAAGCGCTGACCGTTACGGATCACTGCCATCTCACCTCTGTCTGCGTAAGTTCGAGTCCAGGCTCGGCTAACGTGGGTACGTGAGAAAGCCTGCCAGTAACTTCTCGTGGGTCGGTGGTTCTTCCCGGGATTTTCCAGGGTTCTTCCTCCACCATTAATACTGGCCGCCATGTATAGCCTATCTTGTGCTGAAAAATGGCGTTAAACCCTATAACAACAACAACAACAACAACTGTCCAATAGGGCAATAGCGTAGACTGTTATAAAGTGTTTATCAGATAGTTATTTTCATGAAACAGTACGCTGTGGCTGGGACGGTAGATAAGTAGGCTGGCACGTGACTGGGAAGATAGATGTGTAGGCTGGCACGTGGATAGGAAAATTTTTTATTGACAAAAAGAGTGTAATGAATGAGAGGTTGTGTTATTTTCCTTTCTTTGAAATTACCAATTGATAATCAGAGTATCAACGTGATTCTAAGATGGCATCAATTTAATAGAATCGATGCGTGACTTACATGGGCTAATTTTATCGGACTTGAAATAGTCGCAGTAGTTCTTTAGTTGGTAAAGGAGTCACGATTGACGCAGTAGGACGTCCAGTGACTGATACTTGAGTTTAATTACCTAAGTGTCTATGCCATCGTAGCTAAGTAGCCTTTTCACGATTCTTTTATTTAAAGGATTAGGTTAGCATTGAATTTGTTCCCAGTCCATAAAGATAGGTAGTGTAGCTAGATACAGCCTATATCTACTTCGCAACCGAATAGTGTAGCTAGACACAACCTTCATCTACTTCCCAGCAGGATAGGGTAGCTAGACACAGCCTTCATCTACTCCCCAGCAGGATAGGGTAGCTAGACACAGCCTTCATCTACTTCCCAACAGGGTAGGGTAGCTAGACACAGCCTTCATCTACTTCCCAACAGGGTAGGGTAGCTAGACACAGCCTTCATCTACTTCCCAACAGGATAGGGTAGCTAGACACAGCCTTCATCTACTTCCCAACAGGATAGGGTAGCTAGACACAGCCTTCATCTACTTCCCAACAGGATAGGTAGCTAGACACAGCCTTCATCTACTTCCCAACAGGATAGGGTAGCTAGACACAGCCTTCATCTACTTCCCGACAGGATAGGGTAGCTAGACACAGCCTTCATCTACTTCCCAACAGGATAGGGTAGCTAGACACAGCCTTCATCTACTTCCCAACAGGATAGGGTAGCTAGACACAGCCTTCATCTACTTCCCAACAGGATAGGGTAGCTAGACACAGCCTTCATCTACTTCCCAACAGGATAGGGTAGCTAGACACAGCCTTCATCTACTTCCCAACAGGATAGGGTAGCTAGACACAGCCTTCATCTACTTCCCAACAGGATAGGGTAGCTAGACACAGCCTTCATCTACTTCCCGACAGGATAGGGTAGCTAGACACAGCCTTCATCTACTTCCCAACAGGATAGAGTAGCTACTTTCCAACAGGATAGGTAGCTAGACACAGCCTTCATCTACTTCCCAACAGGATAGGGTAGCTAGACACAGCCTTCATCTACTTCCCAACAGGATAGGGTAGCTAGACACAGCCTTCATCTACTTCCCAACAGGATAGTAAAGATCTTCGTTTCATTACAGTGCAGTATTGTCAATCTTAGAAATATATCACTATTTTAAAAAAATATACAGTTTTGAACATATGTCCTATCTTGAACACATAATTGAAGTTATTATTCATACAAGGTAGGGAGATTTTTTTCTTCTTTTTTCTGCTTCTTTATTTTTTTTTTTTTTTTTTTTTTTTATTTTCTTCGACATCAGTTGCAAGCATGAATACGTAAACCATTTCTATTTTCAGACGGCTATCAGGTGCAGTATTATATAGTTATAGTATAGTTAGTTTATATGAATTCTAATCTATTCTGATTTATCTAGACAAATTTCGGATACTTGGTCTTTTCATCACTATAAAACTGTCGCGAGCTTGTAACTTTGATAAATTACAAAGACAGCAACGCATTATTGTTCCTGCTTTGGACTGTCACGTGCCGTAAAAAAAAATTACAATGAATGCTAATCCTTATCGATGTTACTTTTGATTTCTATTTCTTGTATTTATTTCTTTATTTTGAATTCTATTTCTTTTATACATTTCTTTTTTATTTGTGATTATCCTTTTTGCAGATTGCATACTAGTGTTTCAATGTGGATGATGAATCTTATTCCAAAATCAGCATAACTTACTCTTTGCATATCTCTATCCTTAACACAAGAAAACCCAAACAAAACAAAACAAAACAAAACAAACCAATATCACAAAACTAATGCCATATATAAATTTAATTTTAAAAAATCATCCAGTAACTATTAAATATTTGTATGTAATTTTATTTCCCCAAATTCATGTCTTGAACGGAAACCATATGATACTGGATTCTTATGTATATGTAGTCAACAAAATATGATTTTTTTATGATTATGTACATGTGTATATTTAACAATTAGTATTCGTTTAATTAGGAGCTATGCCAATGAAAAGGCATATATTCACCTAGAGTGATCCGTCATTTGAATGCTGTCTGTTTAGATAGATAAGTCATAACAATAAAAGAGCTTTTAACGAGACTTCGACACGAATATTGATTACAAAAATAAAAATGTTTAGAAGATATCTCAGTGTAGAGATAATCAGGACTACGTATAACGTGATAGCCTTCTGACATCAACTGAGTACAGTTATAACCTGGTAGCTTTCTGACATCGACTGAGTACGGTTATAACGTGGTAGCCTTCTGACATAACCTGTTATAACATGGGAACTTTCTGACGTCAATTGAGTATAATTATAACGTGGTAGCTTTCTGACGTCAGCTGGGTAAAGTTATTCAGAAGTTAATGTCTTGACATTTCTTACAAAACTGTTGTACTGAATGAGTTATCAGTAAAGAGGAATAACTTCAAAAGCAAGCACTATATATATAAAAAAAAAAAAACCATTGAAACTGCAAGAGCGTGTGCTTGCCTATCGATCCATGGGAAATTACAATGGCTTTTGAATCTCATTGGAACAGAACATGCCACAGGCAGTATTGGGCAACGAATTTGCAAATAATAATAGAATTATTGATCAATTATTCATGTACGTCGGGAAATGTTTTTTGAATTCGTTCTTTTGTATGACTCAGTTTATCAAGAAATAATGCTAAATGGTCCACAAGGGAGGTCAACATATTTCTTCTAGTTGTTCCTGAGCAGAAGGTTATTCCGTAAGTCCGGGTGTTACAAAATTACTTTGTATCCCGAGTTAGAATGTTGATGTAGAGCTCCATCTGGTGAGTACTAGTTTTTAAGACTTACTGAAAAAAAAATGCATCGAAAAAGGACAAATATCTCATTGTAAAAGAATAAAATAAATATACTGGATATATTCAAATATTCATTGAATACATATTGTACCTTTTGATAGTATATTATGCACGATTAGTGTGCTATTTTTTACAGAAGGCCGATTGGAGGTAATCTTGATAACATATGTTTTATCGACAAAAAATGTCATTATAATATTTCTTCTTCTTAACTTACTGAAAATTAAACAGCGTACAAGTTGTTGTCTATAGTAGGTGTCTAAATATGCATAAATCTACAAGATATATGTGCGCTCTATCTTTGCAAATGTTCCTTGAAAAATCAACGAAAACGATGAAAATATAGTATTTTGCATTATGTGGAAAGACCGAAGGATAAATATAAAACGCAAAACGAATTGAAACATTTCGCAAAGGTGTCAGGGCACTCAAAGGGAACATTGGTCAAACGATTTTCAATACTGGATGCATTTTAGTAAAACTAGATTAAGTTAGTAAGGAACTGATACATAATGACTTTTGAATAATAGTATATCCTATCGGCAGGAAAATCAAAAATTGTTTTCAAATCAAAAATCACCAGTGGAATAATGCATTATGATTGTAACCTCTAATTGCAATATACTAATAGTTCAATTTCACACCAATATTTGAATAATAAAATGATTCACTAAATTTGTGAGGTACAATATAGAGCTCCAACCCACTCCGACTTTAACCCAAACTGTGCAGGTTTTAAAAGTCCGAAAATTCAAACTGACTGAGCTTTTTAACTGTTTTCAGTAGTCAAAAGATCTAATCATACAATATAAATGCATAAAAGCATGACAGTTATTTATATATCTTAGGTCCAGATAAAATATAACATAAAGTCATAATATAAAAAAAACTGTTAAAGACTGAGAGAAATGCGAAAAAGCTACAATGGTTTAATTGCCAAAAAGATTTTCTTTTTTGCAATTAATATTACTATCACATTTTGTCTGAGACACTTTTTTTAATTTTAAATTTCAAGACAAGTTCTTAAGGAATGAAATACAGCTTCCAGCTCCACAATCTTTACTCCCTTCTCCCCCTCCCTCCCAAACAAAAAATGCTGAATCTTATAAATACACATCAAGTAAATTTCAGTAGTACATCTAAATGTGTGTTTTAATGCATTGCCAAAATTAATTATTTATATTTTCACATGTATTGATTGGGAATAATAATAAAGTCCACGTTGCGATCCAGGGGTTATCTTCCTATTGGTAGGGATCGGGCATTAAGCCAAATTAAGCCCCAGGGGTTATGTTCCTATTGGTAGGGATTGAGCATGGATCCAATATTGAACTATGTCCAAATGAGATTTTACACATGTTTCGCTTGTAAGTCTTTGACTGCAGTATGACCAGAAGTGGAGGCAAATGTTTTGTCTTTACTCCTTTTTCTCAGAATGTCAACATTACAACCCCCAGCAATCCAAATATGCATAGTCTGTAAAGCATGTTAGCAGAGACTGTTTATCAAGCTAATGTTTCAATATTCTGAATGTTCATTTCGTAGTTAATAGTGAATAAATCAATTCAAATTATAGATAGGTCACATTCACAATGTCTCACATGTCTATAAAAATTGGTTAATATGCCAGCATTCTGGGTTACCAAGGAAACTCGTTGACTTTTACATTCATAGTACCAAATTTAGTATAGAGCATATATTTAGTCTGTAAGAAATATTCACATATGTATGAATAGACTCTAAAAATAGTCTGGGACTACATTCTTGGGTACTAAACCGGAAGTTTTAATTGTGACCTAAGTCCTAACTTATTTATAGCCAATTTTAGTTAAACTTTTATGTATTTGAATACCACACCTATTTCAACTTCACTCATGAAGTCGTTTTGAATTTCGTTGCAAATATGTACATGACAGATGTCAGAAAGTCTGTAGAGCTGGTGTTGCCCAGGGTACAAGTTTTGGGCCAAGTGATCTTGAGGTGCCAAAACTAAATATGCTATATTTTCCTCAATTTTCAATGCAGTCAAAACTTACTTGCAATACAAGATAATTTATATCTGAAATTTTGTTTGAACTATAAGAACATTGATAAATTAAATTTGAATAGAATTTTGAATAAACATTTAAAGTTTTTTTAAAAGAAATAACATTCAACGTCAAAATTAAACTTTCATACACATTTTAAAAAATCAAAATTAAAATCTTTAGACAGCAACGTTGACTAATGAAGAGCATTTGCAGGATGTATTAGCTTGTGTCCGTACAAGTATAGCATTTTGTCTGAGGGTTGTAAAGTAAGAGAGCTGGCAGAGATGTTTATAGCAAATTGAAATATGCCCTTTCAAATGTATACAGGTGAACACACTTTCGAAACAACCACTTGTCTATGTTCAACACTGGTTGTGTCAGGTACTCAGTCAATTGTTAGTATAAAAGAGTGCTCTCAAATCTACTGTTTCAATGGGACAAGTATCATGTTTTATTGAACAAATGCATTGCGTTTCAATACCAATAATCACAAAAGGCGATAATGTAACAGAAAAAGACAGCTCCATGTAGGCTCCGCCTTTCTGAGTAATTATGCTGATCTCTCTCATCAAGACCTAAGCCATGTCTTTGAGGTGTATATCAGTGCGGTAGCATGAACTAATCCTGGCAGTTTATGGCGGGTACATTGGACATGTCTTAATGAGACCTTGGAATCACCGCTTGACTACCGGAGAGCTTCCAAATTGATCCATATCTCCCACCTTGTTCTAGATACCAGGATAGATCTGAAAAGATATAACATGTTTCACTTAATTTTATAATCACTAAGATGTAGGTAAATGCTGTTAAAATGGGCTAGATATGGAGCTTTCAAAATTACATTAAGGGTCGAAGTACAGGAAACACATTAAACTTGACACAGTGACACTCAGAAATGTGATGCAATCAGCATATATTAAAGGGACTATTCATCACAAAAATATATGAAGCTTCTGGGAGCATGTTTATCGGATTATGTTCAGTCATTTACAGATTAAATGACTAAATAGGGTATACTATCTATCATAAAGTTAAAGGTCATGTGGTGATGGTGAGGTTTGACTATTGGTGCAAAAATTAATGCATACCAGTAAACAGGGACGTTATGTGACAATGTACTAACATAAACGATACTACCATAAGTAAGGTAATTCATTGTGATATTGCAGATGAATGTAGTCAAATATGTTGGTCTCAGATCGGTACCAATAGATCATGTATCATCAACTAAAAGTGAAATTCTGATCCCGAAAACTTGTAAACACGGATGGATATTTGCTTATGTGGGACATGTACCACATATATATTAAGACCAGCTGTGCACGCCTAATTCAAATGATCTGTGTGAACATTTCTAGTGTATGTTTAAGAATGTCGGTGAACAGTTAGTAAGTAAAATATCAGCTGATGCTATAACACCGGACTCGGTCAAATACTAAATTAAAATATATTACAGTACATAAGCAAATTCATTATGTAAATAATATTTTGGGATATTTCAAGTGAATAATAGCCAAATATGTGTCTAATAGATAAACTATAGGTACAATGAGATCCTATATAATGCACTGAATGTGAAATTCCTATCCCAAACATTCTAAAATACGTGGATATTAGTTCATGTGCGATATGTAACAATGCTAAGATCAGTTCTGCAAAGTTATTTCAAATCATCCATTTTAAAATTTCTGGTGTAAAGTTTAGAGTATCGATTAGCAATTATTATTAGTAATTAATAATGCATGCAGTAAAATGGTTCATTAGAATGAGATATCAGCTTTTGCTGCAATGAAGCACCTTGGAAATCGATGTCCTAACCAAAATGAACAATAAAAATGAATGCATTTTGTTTTAGACTTTTAATTTTCCCGTTTTCTTACATGCAAGGTAAATAGTCTTGGGAAAAGTACATTTTATCCCTTTGGCCTCTATTTCTTTTGATATTTTTCATTCTCTGACAGTTTAAGATGGCAAAGTAGCCAACCTGAATAGACTCTACTATAAATTTTTCATCTTTTCATTAAATACCATATAACTATGTTTATAAACAATTACTGAAAGCCATACAAGTAGATATCTGTTAGGCATATTGTCACCAAATCATAAACACATACATTAACTGCTTGGACCCATAATACATAGCATAAATGACCTAAAGCACAATATCAACTAGAAAGATATTATCATGTATTTTGAATAAAGGCCTCATTCTGCCTTTTGAAAAATATTTACTCAGATATAATTTCAAATATATCCACCATTCCGACTTGTATAAGGTGTAGGAATACATGCTGATTATAAAGAGTATCAACCCCACAGACTCTATACATGCGCTTTTTGAACATAAAGTTTAACATTTTACTTTTTGAAATTTCATTTTAATTTTTAAATTATTAATTTCATAGTACTTTTTAAAAGTCAATATACACATCATATCAAAATTTCATATGTCAATCTTTAACGATAAACTTCTGATATCAATTTAATCTTTAATTGTTATGATGCTGAGAGGACTCAGGGCACAATTATTTTTTCTGATATAGTTTCTACCTTTGTCTCTCTATAGTGAACTTTACACTGTGTCCAAATCCTAGTAATTCATATGTTAATCTAAATAAATGAACATTTCTCTGTAAATAAATACAAAGAACAAAGAATATCTAAGTCTATCTCTCGTATCACCACCAAAATGAGACAAATAATCTTCTAAAAGTTGACTGTGAATACTTTCGTGGGTATTGAACCTGAAGGAATAATTGTGACCTGAATCCAATAACTCTGTTGTTTCCGCTCGTCCATTAGCGGAATTAAGACATAATGCATAACATATTCGCAATTTCTGAGAAAACAGATCATCTTCCTATCGAGTTTTTGCAGGTATGGCTTGTTGTAAGGTCAGTTATGTTTGCTAGACCCGCTTGTAAGCGGTTACGTTATGACCAACAACACGTGGTGTCAAATTCCAACTTTTCGATAGTCAATTTGCTCTTATCACACACCCTACTATAAATGTCGGAATATGTAAAATGGGGTGGGAATGGTCAGAGGAAACTCGGACTAGGGTTGTTTAGCAACTGAACATCGACGGGCCATTACGGAGTCTATGGGACTTGAACATTAAGTTGGAACGGTATGCGGATGTAGGAGAATTTTGCATGGATGAGCTGCAGTGGGGGCTTATGGAAAGTTAGCAATAAGGATGTTGCTGTGGGTCTACTGACATTTTAACATGGCGGTTAACACGTTGGGTCTTTTAAAAAGTTACATTTACGGCCTAATTTCGGAAATGTTTCACGCGGAAATTCGTTATTATTTTGTCGTTTCCTCAGCGCTAATACATTTTGTCCAAAACAGTTACAAGTTATAAATTTGCCTTAATGCTTATGCGTGGCAGTCATTATCACTGTCAGAGAGAGAGAGAGAGAGAGAGAGAGAGAGAGAGGGACATACAGACAGAGACACAGAGACACAGAGAGAGACGGGGGTGGGGAGTGGGGTTGAAAACCAAAACAGCGAAACCAAGAAAATGATTTAGTCCAAATTTTTTTGTTTTGTTTTTGTTTTGGAGACTACTTTTGTGTCTTGCTGTTTAAATCAACACTTTAGTGGACCCCTCTCATATCTCGAAACAGCTGTGTAACTTTCTACTGGGAATATCGTGCGCGACGTCTCTGTATTTGTTTTTATTTCATATATCATATATCCCGTTACATTGTGCCATTCTTGAACGAAAATATTAATTTCTTCAAATGAATTACAGATAACGATGCATCACACAAATCAAACAAACCAGTGTTCATTTTTTTACATTTATCAAAATACATTCCGTATTCCTAAGAGGAAAATAAATTGGAGAGGACAAAACACTTGTCGTCTGCTTGTCGAACTGAGTTATGAACATGCGTCACGTGAACCAGTATAGAAATTGTGTTTTGTAACTTGACTCCACTCCACTCAGTGACCATATTTTACAGTGCGATGTTAGTTTTTCTCTACAATAGAAATAAATGCGTTTGATCGATTGCAGAGTTGTTTTTTGGCATTGTTTTTTTTTTTTTTTTTTTTTTTTTTTTTTAAATTGTATTGTTCTCAATATTTTACGTTTACAAGATTTAAACTTAATAGCCAAAAGTTAATCTAAAATTTAAAAAAAATGATAAAGAATTGTGTCCAAAAAAATCGGTTAATGTGCTTAAAAAGTCCAAAGTTCTGCTGATGAACAAACTATAAATATGAATTTAACATCACAGTTAGGTTGGTATGAGATGGCAGATACTTGAACATTAGCGTTTAGGTTGGTATGGGGTGTATATAGATTTAAATTTACTGATGTCACATTGACGCTCTGTCTAAGTTTAATGGGGGCCTATGGAAATTTAACATTACAGATAGATTACTATGGGGCCTTATGGAAATTTAGTATTACAGATAGTTCACTGTGGAGCTTTATGGGAATGTATCATTACGGATATAGCTCTATAGGACCTTACGGAAATTTAACATTACAGATAGGTCTTCACTATAGGGCCTTATGGAAATTTGACATTACAGAGAGGTCGATATGGGCCTTCTGGAAATTTGACATTATAGGTAGGTCACTATGGGCCTTATGGAAATTTGACTTGACAGATAGATCAGTTTGGGCCCTTATGGAAAATATAACGTGGCTGCTTAATTACAACTTGCCATCAATGTTAAGAAATGGGGACTAGTGACAAGTTTTCACGACTTACAATAAGCTTTTCTCCTACAATCACTACAAAAGGTACAAGGATGGCGACATTCTATTAATATAATGTCATACAATTAAATGTAAACATACATAATTCAAGAGAGAGAAATGAACGAATTAATTATCGTGGTTAAAATTGGACAAGACTTTATACACCAAAATATATACATTAACTACAAATTAAGAACACGATATGCTTCTTTATAAAAAAATGGCGATAATTAGTTTAGACAAATCAAGTTTTGAACACTCCTTAATAATGTAAAGCGTTTCATGTCTTTAATATATGTAAGAACAAATCAAATAAACGAATATTAACGCTCTCTCTAAAATCAGACGATTATTATCACAAATTGTTATGATACCAACTGAATAGACGCAATGCTGCTAGGACATCTCTATGGGTATAACCGCAGGAATCGGGAAAGAAAAAACAAGGAACGCTATTTTGTGTTTTTAAGTAACAAAACTCAAAGAATATAAAGAGAGAATAAAGGAAAAATAGTATAGACGAAGATCTTCACAAATTCGACAAAAATGTTTAATATCTTAAGTAAATGTTGATTTTGAATATTCAGCTCCAAGAATAAGGAAAAGTGTCTACAGTTCCATGTGCAGCTTTCAGTCATAGCCTGTTAGCACAACACTAGCGTGATTCACCCAACACAGCATCGTATTTACACGCCAGAGTCGTAAAAAAAGTTGACATCAGCGTGTTTGCACTTCAATGCATATGGAACCTTGACATTTCATTAAATTGTCCTACTTTGATTAATCTTGACTATCCTCCATGGCCTGGTAAGGAGCCTCTATTAACACACGTCCGACCAGCACCTCACTCTGCCTGAAACTCCCGCCTAAGACTGACCAATACCCATAAGCCACTGGCTGTCGCGCAATGCATTTCACGAAAAAATGGTTTATTTTTTTAAAGGTTTTAGATGTCAGCAGATAATTCGGTTATATATATATATATATATATATATATATATATATATAATATTATGACTTATATATATATATATATATATATATATATATATATATATAAGATGACTTGAATATATATCGTTATGTAAATTACTACATTTAATTCTAATGTTAGCATGCCGAAAATATGTTTTCCTGTTCTCAACTGAACCGTAGGCAGGCCTCTATGTTGTCTTACCCACTATAAATCAACACCTGAGCTATCAATGTCATTGCACTTTATTTTATGCATCAGACCTTTATTCCAAACCCTATCAAATGCTTTAGTGACATTACAAAAGGCCACAGACATGACATCCATGTTATCAAGCGTGTATAATATGGTTCACATACATGAGCCAAAATACTGTAGAATGATTGGGAATAAAATCATATTGATATCTGAATTATAAGAGCATTTGAGTCGAGGTGTTTGTAGAGATGTTTAAAAATAATCTTTACATAACTGCCCAAAACACAATTTAATAGTGAAATAGACTTGTTATTGGAGGGATCACTGGCAAACCCTTATCATACACTAACATTACTCTCTAGGTTATCCATAAAGATGGAGGCACTGTAGTTAAATATGAGGCATGTTGAATAGAATGCAGTGTTTTAACTATGGATACGGCTGTTCCTTTCATCACATGGTGACTTATTTTGCATTGTGGTTAGAAAGGTATTGATTACATCAAAATAATCTTGTTCTTTTATTGATATTTTAGCTAGCGTGTTACAAGTTTTCAGGCATATATATATATATATATATATATATATATATATATATATATATATATATATATATATAGACATTGTTGTCAGAAACATCCTCTGTAGAAGAGGAATAAGGATTTAAGACATTCTGCTTTTACTACACCTGAAATGCTACATGTAACAAACCATATGCTTTATTGCTCCTTAGTGGAGATATTGTGAAACGTTTTGTCTGATAAAATAACACACAAGTGTCCACTTATCTTTCGTTTTTACACCAATAATCAATATTTTCAAAGTTGCTTCACTATTTTTAAAACATTTCTCCAGTATTTAGCTAGTTCTGTTCTTTGACAATTTGTGTTACATTTAGTTTCAAAAAAACACCTGTTGCTTTATTTACTTCTTTCTCTTTCCTCCTCTTCCTACTCTTCCTCTTCCTCCTCCTCCTCCTCCTCTCTCTCTCTCTCTCTCTCTCTCTCTCTCTCTCTCTTACTGACAATTCGAACTTTCTATTTATATGTAACCAGAGACTAACAAATCAAGCGTTCGTTATTGCATTTTGGATGCGAATGTCTCTACTCATACTAAAAGTAAAGTACTCATCAAATCAAATATGAATAATTTTTATAATAGAGACAATGGATGACACATTAACAATTGCATCTATGAATTGCCAGGGTTGGGGGACCCAGTCAAACGGAGGATGTTTTGACTTACCTGAAAAAGAAGGAATAATCAAAATATCTATGGCAATATACACATTTTATACAACGGTTTGATGCTTATACTAGATCGAATTGGGGTTGCGAGCGTCACTAATTTGTTTTGCATCCAATTCAACGGGAGTAGCTATATCATTGAACGAGATAGTTTTAGATATTTCAAAACAAAATTACAGGTACACAGTTATAAACATTTATGGTCCTAATATTGACACATCAAATTACTACACTGAAGTGAGACAGGATGTAGAAGACATAAACAATTCAGCATCTAATTATTGGCGGGGACATCAATCTAGTTACAAATCACGGTCTCAG
Source organism: Megalonaias nervosa (assembly GCA_016617855.1). Lineage (NCBI taxonomy): Eukaryota > Metazoa > Mollusca > Bivalvia > Unionida > Unionidae > Megalonaias > Megalonaias nervosa. The sequence goes on from JAECUM010031894.1 coordinate 14,370, forward strand.
TACAGATGATTACAACTCACTAAATAACCCTATGCCAAGAGATACAGTACTTGATATTTGTAATGAATATAATCTAAAATATGTCAGGCGAGAAAGATTTATGGATACACCTTGAGAAAGAATCATGCAGACAATGCTAGATTTCTTTCTACTATCAGAAACTCGTTTTACAATGTTAAATGATGCCTCTATAGGATCAGGTTACAGAGCCGATCATTCTCTTGAAAAAATAACCGTTTCTATTCGAAAAACAGAAAAACACAGAACATTTTGGAAATTTAACGATTCTCATTTGAAAGATTAAGAATACATAGCGAGTGTTAGCGACACATTTCAAGAGTGCAAGAATAAATATATGTCTCCCACAGCAAATTATAACTTGTATCAGCTACATCTTTTGAGATTAGGTTTTGTATTAATGACCTGTTATTTTCTAATGCTTTTGCTAGAAATAAGAGGGAAAACTATTTCTTATGTTTCGTATAAGAAAAAACAAGAAGCTCAATCGAAAGATCAAATTAGAAATGAGATTGCTATTTTAGAAGAGGAAAATAATATAAATAATCTACATAAAGTAGAAAGGAAAAATTCCAGGTATTGAAACGTCATGTCAAAAAATGGAAGGGGTTAGAGTAAGATCTAGGGCAAAATAGACTGAAGATGGGGAAGGGGTTTAAAAATAGTTATGAAATTTGGAAAATAGAAACTATACAAGTAAGATGATGTCTGAGGTAGATAAACAAAATCGAACAGTGACACAAAATGAGCTAGAAATTTTAACAGAAACAAAATTATACTATGAAAAACTATATTCGTATCATAATGCAGACCCAGTTGATCTTGAAGCATCACTGAATTTTTTTAGACATTCCTAAACAGGATAATACACAAAGTAACTCAATGAATGGCCCAATTACACTAACATAAGAGAAAGCAAATCTTAAAAACATGCCTAACAATAAAAGTCCATGATCAGATGGATTTATAGTCGAGTTCTTTCAAGTCTTTTGAAGAGATATTGCAGTATGTAGTAAGAACAATCAATTTTGCATTAGCTAAGTGTTAGCTATCATCAACTCAGAAAGGAGGTGTTATAATATGTCTCTCTTAAGGTGGTAAGCCAAAACAAATTTTGAGAAACTGGATACCCAATTCCTTACTTATTGTATCATGCAGACAACAGCATGCATTTCAAGCAGACTTAAACCCATCCTGCCATCAATTATAAGTAGTGATCAAACAGGCTTTATTAAAGCTAGATACATAGGGGAAAATATCCGTACTCTTTATGACCTTATGCTTTACTCGAAAATAAATGCGAACTACTTGGACTTCATATTTTAATTGATTTTGTGAACGCATTTGATTCCGTTTATTATCGATAAAGTTCCAAGTTTTCTAGCTTTTAGCTCCTATTTTCAAGGTTGTAACCTCTTCAATAAAAATATCAAACTTTGTGTCAATGTAGATGGACAATGTTTACCATGGTTTGAAACCAAGAGAGGATGTACACAAGGTAACCCCCTATCACCAAAACTTTTTCTTTTATGTGTAGAGATAGTAGCCCATTTGATTCTAAAACAAAAAAACAAAGAGAAAAGGAATTAAAATAAAAAACACAAAATACCTAGTTTCACAGTATGCAGATGACACTGCTCTCACCCTGGATGGCTCAGAAAAATCTCTTAAATCAACTCCAGATCTTATCTACCAATATTCTAAATTCTCAGGGCTCAATATAATTATTGACGAAAACAAAAAACAAAACTAAAATGTATATGGATATGAAATACAACTGGAAGAGTTAAAAGGTACTGTCAAGAATATCATTTAGGTTGGAATACATCTTATTTCACTCATATAGGTATTACATTCTCAATACAATTATATGACATGCTCAAGCATAATTATGAAAGCAAAATTGGAGAGATTAAATCTTTGCTTTTAGAGTGGTCAAAGAAGTCACCTAACCCACTTAAAAAAAATTGTTGTTGTGAAAAGCTTAGCCCTCTCTAAGATAACTCACCTATTTCTAAGTTTACCAAACCCACCTAAAGCCAAGCTTCAAGAGTCAAATGTACATTTCTATAAGTTAAAGTGAAAAGGAAAAGTTTTATGTAAAGAGCATTTTGAGGTAAATTTGAAAATTTTAGGGATGAACATGTTTGTATATTCATTGAAACTCACTTGGGTGATTAGACTTGTTACCTCTAAACCTAAATGGAAAGAGATTTTAACAACTTCCACGCCAAATATAGACAGGTTTTTCACTTTTGGTATAGATTTTGTTACAAAGGTGAGAAATACTTGGTACGCATTCTGGACTGATGCAATCACAGCATATATTGAATTATATAACACATTTACTGTTGAGAACTCGGTTGATTTTCTTAAAACTTCAATATGCATGAATCCTACTATTAAAGTCGGAAATTCTAGCGTTATGTACATGCACTGGGTGAAAAGGGGAATTTTGTGTGTACACGATTTAGTTACTGAAACAATGCATGGATTAATATAGATGATTTTGTAATAATTCTGAAATGCATCTGAACATCCTAGTGTTTCAAAGCATGCTCAGGGCCTCTCAGTTTATTCCAACAAACTTCATATAAACATTTATTCTCATATATATGGCCCATGTTTACATAAAGCTGTAATTTTACTCATTAAAGAAAAAGGGCTGTAAAAACATACATCAAAAACTAAAAGAAAATACTTCTAGGCCAACATCTCTATTGAAATGGAATCAAGAATAGGAGTTTTGTAGATGAGAGTGACTGGAAGGAATACTTTGTCTTGCCTTTTAAAAAAACTAAGTGTCCTCAACTGACATGGTTTCAAACTAAAACAATCCATATAATTTTACCAACAAATACATTTTTGAACAAAACATGAAAAGTCTCTACAAGCATGTGCTCTTTCTGTAATGACTCCTTAAAGACCTTATCTCGTCATGTTTGGAACTGTTCCAAACTGAGTCATTACTCACTAGTTTATTGAGTGGATAAGGAGTAAGTGTAATCATCTGCACAATTTTCAAGTTTCAAAAAGAGAATTTATTCTTGGTATAATAAACCAAAACAAAAGAGATTCTGTGTTCAATCTCCTTTTGTTGCAACTGAAATCATATATCTGTAAATGTAGATTTAACAATGAAACACCTAACATTGCCCATTTAAAAAAATAAATGACGTTCTATTACATGTTAGAAAAATATTATTCATGTATCAATTATACATGGAAAAAGTGTGATGACAAATGGCAATTATGCAAGCGTCTCTTTGAATGATGCATACAATATTTGCATACGATATTTTTAAATCACAACAACAATTTTAATTAAGCTCAGATATGTACATATAGGAAATAAAGCATGCTCGCAGTGATGGAGGTATGGCCTCATTTATTTTGTTGATGGGTATATTAGAAAGGACAATGAAACAGCTATATAATATACACATCCGCAAAGCAGAGTAACTGTAAAGGTGTTAATGCAGTAAATTGTTAAAGTAATATTTGTCTTCTAATTTATGTATCTGTGTTATTTGGAGATTGATAATAATCATTGAAAATGATAATAGAATGTAAATGTTGTCAAATGAGTAAAGAAAATTGTTCTTGTATAAAACATTTAGTAAGTGAATGTTGAATCTAGTAGTAACATGGAAGAAGAGCTACCGACGGATAAAAAATAACTATTAATAACAATAATCCGAGTCACTCCAAAAAGTATAAAAGGCACCTAACAAGCTTCATATAGTTGTGTTACAGTTTTGTTAAAACAAGGTTACAAGTTAACAATTTGACTTTATATTTTTGTTTGACTTTACTCAGAGAGAGAGAGAGAGAGAGAGAGAGAGAGAGTATAAAAATCCAACAAGTTTTTGCAGTTAATTTTGAATCCACATTTTTAGCTGCCCCTTTAAATCAACGCAGTACCCGAAACACCAACGTGCACTAAAATAATATCGTGCGGGACTTTTGATTCATTTTATTGTCTGCTAAATATACTTTCCATGTCTATTTTATTATCATCTTAAAAATAAACGTTCGCTTGATTAAAAAGACCTTGTGAAAGAAGACATGACAAAGGCAACATACCGCGTTTCAACTTACGTCAACCATCCCGTAACTCATTAACTTCTCGTCAGATGTCTCGTTGCTTATTGGTATAACTTATAGATTTGTGAACGACACTGGATGGTAACAGTGCCATTTTTGTGATATTTTCATTTTTGCTTTAAGAACAGTTGTTGTAAATATGAAAATTGTTTTTCAATGTGCCTCCTGATTTCCTGTTTGACAATATTGGAGAATATTAAATTTAATATAGATTATTATTATTATTATTATTATTATTAGTAGTAGTAGTAGTAGTAGTAGTAGTAGTAGTAGTAGTAGTATTGATAATTGACAACCACGGACTTATTAAAAGCATTTAAAAACAAACAATATACAAGTTTTAAGAGTACCAATAGAAGTTATGATATGGTTTACTTTCCAGAGTTATATCTCCACGATTGTAAATTACGTGAATAACAGAAGGTAACCTAGGTTCACATTCAAGTATTCGTTGTAGCGTGCAATTATTCTCTATCATTAATACGTCTCGGTCATTCAGATTCAAGTAATCGCTATAGCGTGCAAATTATACTCGATCATTAACACAGTTCGGTCATCCAGATTCAAGTAACCGTTGTAGTGTGCTCTATCATTAATACATCTCGGTCATCCAGGTTCAAGTAATCGTTGTAGTGTGCAATTAAACCCTATCATTAATACATCTCAATCATCTAGATTCAAGTAATTGTAGTAGTGTGCAAATTATACTGAGTCTCTTAGTATCATTAATACGTCTCGGTCATCCAAATTCAAGTAATCTTTATAGCAGGCAATTATACTCTATCATCCAGATTCAAGTATTCTTTGTAGTGTGCAATTATACTCTATCATTAATGGATCTCGGTCATCCAGATTCAAGTATTTGTTATTGCGTACAATATACGATATCACTACTGTACCTCGGTAACCGGATTGACAAACTGATATCCAAATATGCTTAGGAATAAAATATTCGTTATGGCGTACTATTATATTCTATCATTAATACCTCTATAATACAGATTCAAGTATTCGTAATAGCGTACAATTATACTCTATGATTCATACATCTCGGTAATCCAGATTCAAGCATTTGTCATAAATTATACATTATCACTAATAAATACATCTCGGTAATCCATATTCAAGTATTCACTATAGCGTACAATTATAATATATCTTTAATACATCTCGGTTATCTAGATTCAAGTATTTGTTTATAGCGTACAATTATGCTAAATCATTACTGCACCTCGGTATTCCAGATGGACAAATTGTTGACCAGGTTATGCTTATGATTAAAGTTCTCCTGTTTTAAACTGAAGACAAATAGGTACAAAATACTCACAGAAATATATTTGCTGGCAAAGTTTAAATGAGATAAACAATTGTTATCCTTCACTAGTGTCTCTTTGAATCAATAGAAAATAATGTTTTCTTGTGAAATGACTTCTATGACCACATTTATCTTTGTTAAAGATCAAATTTACCTCTTTCATTTTAGACAAGTGGTTATGAAATAGAATCCTAGTTTAAGTTGCTGTACTTTTGATGATTATTTTGAAATTGCTTATTCAAAGGTATGTATGTATTTATGTATGTATGTATATATGTGTGTATGAATCTATGTCTGTTTGTCTGTCTGTATGTCTGTATGTATGAATGAATGTGTGTATGTATGCATGCATATATGAATGGATTGATTGATGGATGAATGGATGAATGGATGAATTAGGCTATTTTGAATCTTAAAAAATGTCTTTTTCGTAGCAATTTGTTATACAAGATAATTTTACAGGACCACTCCGGTGGCCTAGGGGTTAGAGCATCCGCCTCGGATGCGGGAGGTCGCAGATTGAACCACGACCGAATCGTACCAAATACTTTTAAAAATGGTACTAACAGCTGCCTCGCCAGGCGCTCAGCATTTAAATGTTAGTGTTAGGACTGGTCGACCTGGTGTCAGGATAATGTGACTAAGTGGGACGTCATGCTACATGTCTGCGGGATAATGCCCCAGTGCTAGATATCACTATAAACTGTTACGTATATGCTCGTTCAAAAGTAACAAAAGAAAAGAGTGAAACCAACAAGCTTTGTAAATTTTAACAAAAATAATTTATTTCCCTAGAAAACACGGTGAAAAGGTGAAAATAGAAAATAGGACTTACAGTTTGTGAAGACAATTCAAACATTTATCCTAGTACTTAAAAAATACAAGTCCTATCACTAAATAGTTTTAACTGAATCCAGGTTCGAATCTTGATGACGTTCCAAGATGGAGGATGATGACGTCAGATGAAGTCTTTATACGAATGTCAAGAGTTCCACGTTGAACCACAACTTGTAATGTTCCAATTTAGAATGAATTTCCACTGAATGTCTTTGTCCCTAAAACTTTTATACACGGAATCACTTGTATAGTTCTCCAGGGAATAAATAATTATATTCTAAAAAAAATAGATGAACTTCTGAACAAGCTGACATCTATGATAATACATCTCGAGCTCCAAAGATGTAAAAATACAACTCTTTATGGCACCTAATAGAAATATATCGTTCTTCTTGAAGATATATTATACGACTGACTATTTCACGGGGATCTGAGTATTTATAAACTGAACTAAGACGTCATTTCATGCGCGTACGACGGAACGCGTGGTTATTTCATCATCAAACAGCGCAGTAAACAATGCTTTACATGTAGGCCAGAAAATGACCTTGGCAATAACCAATCGTGTTCGCTTAGTGTTTACTTAATCGACAAACCATGGCAAGCAAAAATCGTGCTTATGCGAGTCATACTACGTTTTATATAAACATAATATCTCTTTCAAAAATATCAAATCCCGTGAAAATAATCATCACAATATAATGTAATGATACAAAAAGAAAATTAAAAGAATTTAATATTAACACAGAAGTAATTAAATTACATATTCGTAACAAAACTGACACGCTGCAGACATCGTAGCGATATAATCTATAGCTCAGTACCATCGTTTAAATTTTTCTTTTCCTTCTTCTTTGAGACACCAATTCTGATAAAAATTTCTTGTTCCATTTAGTTTGAGGTACTTGCTGAGGTATTTCGAAAAAATTCTGTGACTCAAAAGACACCATATAAAATTATTCCGTGGTAGGGAGCTATCAGATTTCGTGCATGTTAACTCTGGTACGCACGGTCGAGGGCGTGAAAATTTTCCACAGTCACCTATGTACATATCAAAGCGAGCTCTTGGTCGTCGTGACAGGTTTCATAGCATGTGTGACATAATGGATATGATAAAGTAAGATCGGATGGAACAAGGATAGAGGTTGAACAGTGTTGCCTTTGATTATTCCTTCGTATCGACGTAAGTGTATCAAGACAATCCGATCTGTAAAAAAGTTCAGAGAAACCTGTCAGGAATCGAGTATACTTACAGCCCAAAGGGTAGAATGGACAAACACCATTATAGGTGATTTTGCTCTCATTGGGATTCGTCCGCATTGTTAAACACAGGCGTGTAGCATTGGTTCGTCCTCCAAACAAACTATGCCATAGACATCCATGAAATTTGTACACGACCTGTCGGACTTCTAAATCATAACTATCAATCGAGTAAGGATAGATCTCCTTTATCCACCATGTATGGGCGTATTGTATCCACGTGTCTTTTGTCTTCCATAAGCAATGTAACCAATGCAAAGACTATGGTAAATACCCACGACTCACCGAGTGATACGTTGGTGGCGGTGCATTAACTAGCGGGTCATTCTGCTAAAACCGCTATCCTCGTTTCATAGGACACCGAGCGATGTCGTCGCTTTACTTCTGGCTTCTATATAGCATAGTGCGAGCTTTTCATGATCGTGGACTATTCAAGTCTGATTTGATTATATTCTCACTGACTATATATAGAAGCAACACGTATGATGGCGGTAGCATTCAGGTCCACGTAGACTTTCAAACCATGAAGATGAAAGAGTCAAACAAGATAAAGCTTCTGTAGAAAGATTCATAAAAGTGATTCGTAATTACACACTTTTATCAAAACCAACTCAGTGAGTTAGCACTAACTGCGACACAAAAGTAAAGATTCATGTTATGTCTGACAAGAAAAACGTGCACTGAGACACGACGTCAATAAAGTAGCTACTTCTTCCAAGAACCGTGAAACCTGGTCCAGGGACATGAGTAAAGATAGCTGTTTTGCCTGTCACACGAAAGGTAATTAGTCTTTTGAATGTTCCCATTGTGTGCCACGAGCAAGGGTATTAGTCTTTGGAGTGGTCCAAACGCAAAAGGAAAGTGAAGGCAAAGAAACAGAAGGAGAAGGAAAAAACAAAGAGGCGATGTGCTGCAGATTTCAGAAGACGAAGAAGAAGAAGACGAAATTATTCCCTCTAAGAAATGTAAACCAAGATGCTAACAATACATGATCGAAGGTCAGGGAAAAGAAACATACACGAAATGGAGTCTTATAACCAGATGTGTTTAAATATGTTGTAATTCCTTTTCAACCAGAATATACTCAAAGCCATTAATATTTCAATGGCGTTGATTTATTTCTTATTCCCCTTGTTATCCACCCTCTTAAATCTTATATAAATAAATAGCTATTTTGTTTTATTCATTGATGGGAGAGTTTCTTTCATATACTCACCAATATTTATTCTGTTGTAATTTATACAATCAAGGATTACATCTGGTTTATGGAATATATCAGTTGTTCTAAGAAGGACCGTTTGAAATTGTTCCCGAAACAAAATCATGAACTTTTCATCAATACCTGTAACTGCTTCAATCCTTTCCATCGTCCAACTGTCGCTGGCATCGTTGTCCTTGTTACTGTCGTTTGTGTTGTGACTATTCCATATTGTCTTGGGTTTTGTGGAGGTGTAGTCTCATCCTCTTAGGCTTAGATAAGTCAGAATCGGGGTTAGGCACACTGTTTCATATAACACTTTGATCTCTTTCTGTTCAATCATTATCTGGCGAAAGACACGCACGGTTTCATTGCTGTCACTTTCTTGACTCTGACAGTCATCGCTTTCATGTCTCGTTTCTCCTTCTCTTTTTCTTGCTGCTTTAGAAAGTCAGTCGTGCCTGCTTCCAGTCTGGCATAATCTTTAAAATTCTACTTGTTTCCTCTTGAAAAACTCGTTCTCTAACAATGGTGTTATATTTTCTGCGGATCTTTCTGTTAATTTGCCTTCATATGTTTTGTTTCATATTCTCTATAAAATACATTCTTGCGTACGTTTACGCTCGCGATTACGTATTTCTGGAGTCACAACCAAACTGTCCATTCTCAAAGTGATGGATGAATTGATATGAGTTTATTTCGTGAAATTATCATTTGAAATAGTTTGTTATCAGTCAGTATAGCAAAAACAATTCATACATACATACAAAACTTGTAGGAATCAAATTAAAGACTGGATTTTACTTTAAAATAAAACAACAAAAGATAAAAAGAAAAAGATGCCCTTAAAGAAAAGAGATTCATTTAATCAGCCACAAACTTAAGAAGTTAAGGGAAATCGTTGTGCAAGTAAAATTCATTCTCTATTCGTTCAAAGAGACATTAATAAAGATACCAGTTGCTTATTTTATTTTGAATTTTGCTAGCAGCTTGCATTTCATTGAGTGATACAGTTCGTAGAGTAGTTGGCATCTTAACCAGATTTTGATTCAATAAAACAGTAGACCCTT
>JAECUM010031895.1:0-42845 GCA_016617855.1 Megalonaias nervosa
TGGATTTTTTTATATTTTTTTTCCCGGGGGAAAAAAGTGCTAGGGTTGGCAACAAAAAACAGATGGTCAGCAAACAGGAAACAGGGTTTTTTTTGGCCTAAGGTTTGATAGGCCTGAACTTATACTTCTGTAGACCAGTCAGTACAATCAGACCACTGAAATACATATATTTATATCTATTATACTGATGAACAGAATCAGATATCATACATCTATTATTATTAACACTTCAAGGTTGAACATTTGTGATGATGTGAACATAACCAAATGCTCATAAAGAACAGGGAATCAAAATAATGACTAAACCAAGTACAATGTACCAGTGATTCATATCAATTAAAACTTACATGGTCTCATCAGATGAGCTGTCTGCATCAGCTTCAGAACTGACTATTCTTTTAGGTTGCTTTTCCCACATGTAGCAGTTTCCATATATCATGCAACCTAAAACAAGGAACAACAGTTAATAAGTTCATAAAGTCAAGATATGAAGTTCACAAATTTTACACATATTGCACTTGACCAACAAATTACCAGCTATTGGTATGTGTAGTCAGATATCACCTCTGTTCATTTTAAACTCTAATGCATACTTGACATATCATAGGTTCTCTACATTAATTCTCAGTTTATGATGATAGCAAGTGATTTCATGTTATAGGTACTCTATGAAGCTTTCTCCACCAATCTAAAATGACCTTGGGTCAAATGTTCCTCTAGACCTAATATTTGTCTGAAGAAAAACCCCTTTTTACTAATCTGTGAGATTTTAGTAAATTCTGTCAGATTAAATTTTATCCAAAATACTGTGAAAACATGTACAATGTATTGAAATTTGCTCCAGTACAACAAGATTAAAGTTTAGCATTTAATGTATATTAATCTTGTACCATATAAAAATTATACCCTTTTCAGACTTTAGGAAACATGACCATACAGAAAAAACATCTACCTAAAGCCTGTCCACGATTCGGAAATGACTTTGACCTTGCTTGAGGATAAGAAGGATATTGGGGGTGCATGTATATACAAGCAACAGAAAATTTCTGTGGTTGAGATCCATCAATGAATTTATACTGAGGACTGATAACAAGACTGATCTTCTTCGTATATATGCATGCTTTGTTTCTATATCATAAATTTGTTGAATAGTTACTGAAGTCGTTATCATTCAATGTATTCATCAGATTATGTACAAATTGGGTTAAATGACAAAATTCCATTCATACTTGTTTGTGTCATCATGCATAAAAGGCAATACAGCTAAAAACCAATCAGGCTTACAAACCAGTACAGCAAAATCCTAAGTCAAAAACAACTGACCTTAAAATCAGTGTCTTAGCACTGGCAATCAACTTGTTCACTGGAACACACAAGTCAATTAAATACAAAGTTTCATCAAAATTCAAAAGCCAGGATGTTCATAAGCTACCAAAATATACGAAACAATGTTTGACTTGACCACAATGTCAGTTAGGTCTGGTTTACAAAACTCCTTCATGAAAGTTTAGATAGGTGGATGACCAGATTTTACATCATTGTCATTCTGAAGAAATAAGTACAGCAAAAAGTGTTTTAATGAAAACCCTATGTCAATACCACCATTCAATCAAGATGATTTGTGATAACAACACTTCCAAGATGACTTTGGTGCCAGGTTAGTAGATAGAGTAGTACCATTTTTATTCATAACTACCTACATATTTCTAGCTTACATTTGTCTAGTGAAAATGTTTTGATAAGACAATCCATTCAGGTGAAGTAGCTATGTAAGCATTTTCAGGATGGATATCTAGGCAGCATTTCTCAAGGTCTTATCTGCATACTTTTAATATGGAACAACTATAACTTGTATGAAGGGAGTAGATTTGAAAACAAATTGGTAAGGACATTGATTCTGGAGTAGCTGTTAGAAGATTTTTCAAATTCTGGGAGGTCCATTGGCATCAACTTCATTTATGGCCAACTTCAGTTCTACAAATCTGAGGATTAACCATAAAAACATTTTCAGGATATCTGCTGTGGCACCATTATAGATGTCTTAGGGGTAACAGATTCAATTAGTACCAACTACGGTAGACACAATAAGAAATCTTTAAGTGAAAACCCCATCTTATCATGAGCAGCTATCCCAAGTTAAAAGATAATTGCCATAGCAGCAATACTGAATGTCCACAAAGCACCCTGTTTTATTTAGGGTCAATCACTGCAGACCTTGAGAAGAATGCATTTAAGCCAAGAAAATCCTCCCATGAGGTTAGGCAGAGTAGTAATAACAAACATGTCCTAACAGGTGCTGGACAGTGGGCAAAAGACCATCACATAAGCTCTACTGGTCTAGGACCACAGAGCTAAAAGTTGGATCAGGAAATTGTAACATCAATAGAGTGGTAAAAAGCTCAGTCAATCAGTGAGGAACACTGGTTGCCAAGTGGTCTAAGGCATTCTTATCTATCCACACAGGTCAGTGGTCACATTTACAAACAATAATTTCCAGGTCTTTTTCACTTTCTTTCCTGGATATGTTAATTTTTTTAACGATTACTTAATTATGACCTTAGTAAAAGATTAATAAACATTTAAGTTGAGAAAACATGCATTTTAAAAATCAAAAGTTGTTTCTATTTTAATACTCTCTCATAACATATGAATTAGGCATCTAATCATGTACCAAAACACAGGATGCATCACTAAACTGAAGTATAACTATAGGAATTCAAATATATTTGAATGTTACAATTTATTTTAATTTACTGAATAAAAATGGTAACTTTTACTCACTAGCTGCATATGTTAGGCAAGGGCTGTTTTAAATCTGGGCATTAAAAACTATATACCTTAGGATTTTTACAAAAAGGACTGATTTTTGCTTTGTTCTTTGTCCTTTTTTTATGTTTTAAAGTTAACTTCTGCCCTAACATCTACTTTCAAAGCAATTTGACTCCAAACTATATTAAATGCAGTCATTGTCAGGGACACTCAGGGCATTGGTCTTGACATAGCAGCAATACTGAAAAAGCACCCCAGTAACTGGCAGATTTAAAAGCACCAGGATGATTTTGCTACATTACTAGGAACTACCTGGCAGCAAGCAACATGCACGTGTGTAGTCTGAAATAGCCCATTTAAAAATATAATTAATCTTGCTTACCAGAACACTGCACCAAAACTGATTACAGAATATAAAATTCTTTTTCTAAATTTCCACCATCCACTTTAAAGGGAAAATTTTACAAAAGCTCGGTGTTTTACTTTGAGTTTTAATACATTAAATGGTGGGGGAGAATGTCTTGAAATCAATACAGGGCAAGGTGAACTTTGCTTGTGGGGCCTGTTTAGGTGAAATGACAAGACTCTTAAGGAGATTGCAGTAGCAAAATCACCCCTTACCAACGACTTTTAAGTATTTGGATTCTCAAACACATATGCATTGCCAAAAAGCTGACAAGCAGACAGCTCCTCCATTTTCATAGCAACAATTATGTGTTCCTTCAATTTCATTAATTACAACATTTTTTTACTAGCTGTTTTGATACTTCACAATACACTGTGTAATGATTGATAACATGCATTTTTTGTTCCGAATTACTTAAATTCAACACAGAGTCCATGCTTTATGTGGTATATAATGCATCTGTTATTGACAATACATTGCTATATCTAGGGGCTTAAAGTTAAGCAACAAGACCAGGTACAACCAAACAAGTATTCAAATTTTCCAAACTACAAATTTATTTAAATAAAATAAAAAATCAAAAGTGAAAGAATTAAAGTAACTTAGTGTATGAATTCCTAGAATGTAATCCTAATAATCCTAAACTGTACTATAAATTTCTCACTAATCTGGAAACTATTCCAAGATATTCTGAATGAAGGTTATAAAATGCATATGTGCTCCGTTGATAATACCACTGAAATTAACATAGTTATTATTCAAAGTGTTTTCACTTCAATGTAATCTCATGAATGTAGAATATCACTTATGTCCTGGAAAGTTTCACATTGATCTGAAGGAACTGATTGAATATTCAAGTCCTTGAATATATTCACATACTCCCAGAGTACTCATGTTTAAAGTAAAGATTATCCACTCTACTATTTCCGATGAACATATAAACAAATCACAATTTCCTCTGACTCTTACAAAGCTGGCAATAAACTTGAATAGAATATGTGGTGTATATTGTCATTTATTAGCACCCATTTGTATACCAAATTAAAAAATCTGAATCATAATTTCTTAAACAATTAATCATTATTTCAAAATAACTCAGTCATAAATAAACAGTCCTGTTCTGAACTTCAAATCTTACTGAACCAATCAATTGCTAGGGCATGCTTGATAGCTCTCTACAAGGCAACTGCACTTTGAATTCTATGCATTGTTTATGTAAGCTACATTCATTTTGGCATGGCATTTCTTACCTATTTAGTTGTTGATTTGACCTTAGCAACTGGCCTTGTTATGAACGAAATTCTTACAAAGAAGGATACATGCAATTCACTACAGTGCTAACTAGCCAATGAATTAAAGATTGTGGGCTATACTGAAAGGTGGTATCGTTATCACTGTATCAATGACCTGTAATTAAGTACAAGATTTATATTTCAACATGCTATTTAATTTCTTAATTATAATAATCTCAAAGAGTACCTGGATCATCATGATGGTTGTCCAATTTATTTTCATCTGTCTCTAATTTGTTTTTCTCTGATTCCATTGTTACATAAAGCTGATGTCTATTCTTGATTTGCCTCTGGAGAAAACTCTGTGGAGACCTTTTAGCTATATGGATGAACGAACGCCCAGTGGGTTTGGCACCCTGGCTGATTATGCTTATCTTTTGCCCTTTGTGATGACCGTGCTCAAAATTCCCAATTTCTCTTGCATCACACCGACTGGTGCTTGTGGATGGAGCATTACACTCTCCATCTTGTAAATGCTGTGGTCCCTTTAGTTTTAAACTAGATGAGAAATTTCTACTTGACGGTTTCTCAGGCAAATGTCTTTCACGCTGACAAGAGCGTGTTTTCTTGTGGGGACTTATAGTTGCAGATGGTGACAGTGGTTTACGACGAATAAATAGTGGCATCCTGGTAACTGGTTCTTTCTAGTTCCAAATCTCACCTTATGCTTTGTTTCCAAAATCAATATGACTGCTGAAATGGTGCATCATTCATGTCTGGTTCTCTCTCACATCTGTGGCAGTATCTTTCAGAAGGTGACAGTAATGTCTGGTGAACAAAACAAAACCCAGTATAAATAGTGTTTCAATATAAATCTCTTTTATAATCAATTGGAATGTGAAAAAAAGAGTCTCACAAAAGGACCTAATTCTACTGGGTGGAAAGAATTTCCAGGAATTCTTTATTTTTATTGCTGAGTCCTGGAACCGTCTATAACAGGCATGTACAAACTCATCCAGGGCAGGACCAGATACAATGTAAGTGATGTTTACAGTTACACAATAACATGTAAACAAGCAGATAAAACCAAATCGCAGGTCAATGGTTGCACTTGCCTGATCTTAGCTATTCTTCAGCAATAATTGGCTGTCAGACTGACACCATTTTCATTTAGGACAAAAGAGACATCATTAGAAGTCTTGTAATAATTCCCTGTCATAATGATCACAAATTCAGCAGGAATAGTGACATGATTTTCAAGACAGCAGTCATGGAAACCATACTAGATGTCAAATTGGCACCATTTTCATTTAGGACAAGCTAGGTATCATAAAAGTCTAATGCTGAAAACCCCATACTGATATAGACATCAATTTGGGAATACTTGAGATATTTTCAAGGTTGCCACCATTGTGGCCATATCAAGGGTTTGGCATTTTCATTCAGAACCAACTAGACACCATAAAAACTGTTCTGATAAAACCCGATATCAAAATGGCTATCCATTTAAAATTGAGTAATGAGACGATTTTCAAGATGACTACATACTGGACATTAGATAGCATCATTTTTTAATTAGGATCAAGGATGGCACCATTTTAATTAGGATCAAGAAAACATTGTAAGAAGTCTTTTTGTGAAAACTCTGTGCTGATATAATTATTCATTCAGGAGAAGTCATGATAACAAGATTTTCAAACTGGCCATAGCTCCAGTTATCAGAGGCACCAGATCAGCACCATTTTCACTTAGTACCAATCAGTCATGATAAAAGTCTTCTGGTGAAAACACCATGACAAATACAACATTACATTCAGGTGGAATAGTGATAAGATTTTCAATATGGCTGCTGTGGCAGCCATATCAAAAGTCAGATCAGCATCATTTTCATGTACGACCAACAAGACATCATAAGACGTCTTTTGATCAAAACCTCATATCAAGACAACTATCCATGGTAGAGTAGTAGTGATAACAAAATTTTCATGAAGGTGGTCATATTGGACCTCAGATCACCACCATTTTCACAAAGGACTAACTTAGCATCATAAGACCATTTTTGGTTAGAACCACATGCAAATATGACTTTCCATTCAGGAGGTGTAGCAATAATAAGATTTTCAAGATGGCAGCCACATTGTATGTCAGATCTGCATCATTTTCATTTAGAACCAACTAGACACCATAAAAAGTCTTTGAGTGAAACTTGATGTTGATATGGCTTCAGAAGCCTTTCTCTGCTTCACTACTTCAAAATTGCTGTAGCTGTGACAAGAAGATTTTCAAGATTACCACTGTGGTGGCCATATTGGATGTCTGAATGGCTCCATTTTCATTTAGGACCAACTAAACCATGAGATGAATGTGTGTGGCAGTTATCCAAGTAGTTTAGGTGGAGTAATGATAACAGACTTGTGCTAACAGAGTGTGTGTGATTTGGATTTTTAATGTAGCTTTAACAACTTTTCAGTCATATCACTACGATGTCTGCAGTGTGGCAGTTTATAGTGATGTCCAGCAATGGATCATCATGCCACTGTAAGACATGTAGCATGATGTCCCACCCAGGCGCATTATTCATAAACTAGGCAGACCAGTCCTAACACTAACCTCTTAATGGTGAGCGCCTAGTGAGACAGCTGTTAGTACCATTTTTATAAGTCTTTGGTATGACTCAGCCAGGGTTTCAACCCGCAACCTCCCGCATCCGAGGCGGACGCTCTAACCACTAGGTCACCGGAGCAGTCCTAACAGATAGATAGAAGACTGATTACAGACCATCCCATAATCTCCTCTGGTTATATTGCCAGTAGAGCTAAAAGCCTTTCAATTCAAGTATAAAACTATACTTTTCCTGAAAAACAAAGACAATTACTCAGCACTTAAATTACAACCAAGTGTATGATGAACAGTATACGGTGAATTCTGTGAGTACCAAATTTTATTGATTTTGTGTTGCTGCAAACCACAAATTTACAAACCCAACAAACAGTGATTCTATTTGAAAAGAATATTTTTGTTTCTTAACCAATCCATGAAACTTTGTGCTGGCACAAGCATCAGTTTTCATATGAATTCAAGAATTGATACCATGAAAATAAATGAATTCAAATTATTATTTCTTCATTTTGTACAGGCACAAGGAGACCATATAACAGTACAATGGATCATAGTTACTTTGAACTTTATAAGCAACAGACTCATTTATTGAAACTAGCTGTCTTTATTTCAGTCATTTCACACCATGACTTTTAAGCTCAGTTAACATATGTGACTTTTCTTCTTCTGACAAATGAGCCTGCCATCATCAAAGTTTGGTATACACTGTAACTGAAATTGTGTTGCTATTTTATCTTTAAAACGTCTGGCTCCGAAAATCAGTATGATATATTCTTTGTTCGCTACAAAATAAACTTCCATCACAAATGTAACATTTAATCAATAAGCAGTGCTCAAACATTCTGAAAGCCCAGTCCCCAAATCCCTTCTAATTTCAAAGCAGACCCCTCATGTATTCTAAGTAAAGTGACCATCATGCTTGTCAAAACAAAAAATCTAATTTGCCTAAGAAAATTTTTATTGTGTTGCCAAAATGGGGAATTTTATTTTCAGGTTGTTAAAGGACTAATAAATGCTTAGTATTTATCCCCATGTATACCTTATCCTTATGAAGATCATATACTTACTTTACTTCTTTCGAAAGCAGTGAACTTTGTGTACAAAAACGATGTGACCTATGCATAACAGATAGCATGGTTATCTATAATTAGTATGTACATGGCTTTAACACACATGTGATTCTACCGTTGGTTGGACAAAATACATTTTTAAGGCTGTCTTATATTTGAAATCAACCCCTTTAGAAAACTAACAGATTTTAAACTTTAAAAAAATTAAGAAAGAAAGAAATGGAAATTTTATATGTTCCATCCACATATTATAGAAACCAGCCAGAACCAGTGTTACTGAGGTCCTAAACTGTTCCAGCAATCATTGCAAATGGGGCAATGATTTGTGGCTGAGCATCGAGGATAACTTGCACAAACATGCTGATACATGCAATTGATGACGTCATTGCAATCTGAAGAGTTTAGGCCAAAATAAGTGATTATTTGAGGTATTAAGAATAATAAATGGATGAAAATTTTTAATAAAAATCAGCTGTTCTTAAGCAGAGCTGTGATTAAAAGGAAGACCCAAGAGTTATTTTGGCAGCAACAATTAAATAAGTAATGTATCAGTGGCTAAACATATTAAGCAGCATCTATGGGCAATATCAAAAGTTTAATGAGAAGCTGTTTAAAGCAATAAGTGTTTCTGGTGTTAATGATCATGAATACTGCCACTCCACTGAGCAAGATTTGTTTAATTTTTTTGAAATTACAGCAGTTATTATGTTGTATGACATATTAGTTAAAAAGTAGGTCATGTTTGTGCTTATGGAATTGGAGTGAGGGCTTGTTAAACTGGAGTCAGGACTTGATTGTTTTTAAATTACCGGCCCTGGGCCTCTGTATGAAAAATATTTTCTTTGAGCACTGATATGTATCTATCTTATGCGAAGTGATGACCATGCTTATGAGTTTATTAAGGGAATACAGTCTAGAACTAAAACTAGCTTTCTGTGAGTAATTGTAACCACAATTTTTTACCGTTATATGAAATGTGACAAAATAAGAGAATTCTTTAAACGGGTAGCAAACAGACTTAACATAAATTGTTTATCTTTAATTACAAATATGTGATGACCATCATAATGAAAAAATCTCTGTATGGAAACACTAGTATTTCCCTGGCACTCTTGCGATGGTCCTTCATGAGTGACATCGAAACCAACCTCAGTAAGATTTTACGGATCCAAAGTGTTCATCCATGCTAAGTTGTTGTGCACAAGCAGCACAATATTAAGAAACATAACTGAAATTCTAGACCAATTTATCCTACTGACTATCCTGAAAGTTGCCTTAACAGTGACATTTGGTCTTTTTGCAGTACAATCAAACTTTTCATTTCTGACCAACCTGTGTTGCATATCACGTGACACTTATGAAATGGCAGTCATAAAACCTGATTACAGTGATTTATGGAATAGAACTGGCAGTCATAGCAACATGATTCGTGTCGGTTGTCTAGAAAAGTTAGTCAATATAAAATTGTGTTGCTTAAAATCAGATTTTGAAAGAATTTACATAAATTGAGTATTGGCAAGAAACTTTATAGCAACAGCAGCATCAGATCAACAATAAGGACCAAAAAGCTTACTTTGACTTCAAGTGCTTAGTTCGTAAGTTACCCTAAGCATGTTGGCATGCCACACAGCATACATAAAAGCCAAGAGGTGTATAAAGAATTAATATTATATACTGCATATGAAAATAATGCAACAAAATATAAATCAAGGACTATCTTATCAATATTTAAAGTACATACATGTACTAATAAAATTACAGACCCAACATACTATATAATAAAAAATATTGTACATAAATATTTATGTTTTTAGATTAAATCAGAATTTCCAGTAGCAGCCAAATTTGACAAGAAAGGCAATGAAGAAGCTGAATACAAATATTATCAACAGATGTGGTGTAGCTACTTCCAGTGCCAAATCTGTCAATTGCTGGCTCCCAAATATTTGATAAATTGTAAGTGGAGAAATTAAATTTTGTTTGTCTGTATTTGTTGCATGAGTTACATTTCTAATATTAATTTAATGGAACAGGAAACAATGATGACTCTTTTGTTGTTTTGTGCTAACTGCAAATGGTCACTAACATCTTAAAAAAATATTAAGAAAATGTTTCACATGAGAATATTTGCCAATTCCTAATGTAATGTTCAAAGTGGCTACTTTATGAATTACAAGTACATGAGAGGTGGATATTTTATATACATCTTGACCATACAGATGCTGCCGCTGATGCTGACTGCTTTTATTCATTATGTAGTTGTAATTGATTTATGTTAATTATTATCAAGATAATAAAAGAAATCAGTTAAATATCTAATTTGTCCATCCTGTTATGCAAAGTTACAGTGACAGCAATGCTCGGACAAGTAATATTCAGAAAGGAAAACTAGTTATCTTCCAACTGTTATTTCATAAAAGATGATATACTAGACCATTCATCCATAACAAATTTGATGTGAAAATGAAGCATGTAAAATTTAGGGTATTTGTCCCACAGGATTGACAAAAGAGCAGACTGTTAAGTCATTTCATTCCATCAACAAATATACTCATTTCATGGAACATGTTTATGATATAAACCTAATTAAACAAGTCTGAACAAAATCAAATCGAAAATATTTTTAGTCTCAAGAGTGGTAACAGAACCAGCCAATCAGATCTATGATAACCTATTATTTATTTATGAATCCCACTGCCATCTGAGACCTTGAGGATATAAGCTTATATTACAAGTTTAATCAAAACTGGATCAGAAATATGGTCTCCAGTGAAGCAATTAGCACAGCCAATCAGATATAAGATCACCTCATTAATGCTGACATCACACTCATTATCAAATTCATATCAAATCATAATAATATTAACCTACAGATGTACATCTACTCTGATAACAAGATACCCCTGAAAGGACTGGCCTAAAAGAATTATCAAAAGTCTAAAATAAGATTATTTCTTTCAAGAGCCAAGTACTGAAACCATCTCTGATATTCTTGAGAAATTTCAATGTTTTCCTTATTTTTTTCACATGTTCACAAGATACCTTAAATAGTATAATTCTTATCATGGCTTTTGACTCAAAACCCATCATCATGGATAGAAGATCAATCAACTTTGTTGCAGACAAAGTCCAGAAAGAGCTATGTGCCAAGTTTAGTTAAATCTATACTCATATAAATCTATATTTTTTTAAGCTGTATCAATTAAGATATTCATTACATATATCTATAAACTAAGTTAAATGCTAAAAATATATTCATTCCTGGTTGCTTTACCATGTTTACTCGCTGGTACAACTAAAAACCAAGGTAAAGACAATTGATCTTAAAATCAGTGTGCTATTATCAATTTGTTTATTAGAATGCAACCTGTTACATACAAAGTCTGGTGAAAGTTTTCTTCTATATGTACATGTCACTGTGTTCACAAGCTCAATGAAGTATAAAAATCACCTTTGACTGAATTAGTTATTACTATATAGCCTTTTAGTGAACCTCATGACATAACACTCATTCAGGACAAGTAGCCTTCTTCTGTTAGGACAGTGAAAACAACTTCACCCTGTGTTTTTTTAGAGATACAATCAGTGATCAGAGATTTTTAGAAGCTCCCCTGCCTTAGCAGGTTAGTTCCAATATTGCATTGTAGCTCAAGGTGAAACAGACATCAAGCCATCAAACAACTGGTAGAGATATCAATGGACCACTTTCACAATATGCATTTCAGGAAAGTTGCCATTCCCTTACATGCCAACCCCTGGCAAGGAAAAAGTGTCATCAAAGTGGACAAAATGAATAATCCAAGAAGAAAAAAGCAATCCACATAAAATATGCTAACAAAGTCAATGAACATATGCATGATTTATTTACCCCTCTAGGCTTTTAACATCATTTACAGATAATGCTTCAAGTTTTCATATGTAGAACTTTCAGATTTAGAAGAAACAGACTTTCATGTTGCATTTCAAAACACTTTGCATCAGCTGAGATGAGGAATGTTTTGCACACCAGAAAGGCATTAATTACTGAGTTACTGGGCCTTGATCTAAACTCTGTTTCATTTTTGTTAACACTACTGAACAATCTCTCGCAGTCAGCATCAGAATGGTAAAGAATAAATATTTCTTTAAGAACCTAAGAAAGAAACGAGATAAGTAGGTTATTTTAAGTGTGTGTGTGTGTGTGTGTGTGTGTGTGTGTGTGTGTGTGTGTATAATATGAGTAAATTGTAAGCGACAATACTACAGTAGACTCTGGACCTACAGTAGTCCTACAATGTAAAACATAGGACATGTTTGTTTTTGTTTAAGTACCATCACCCACCAGAAGAAAAATATATTGGGTGATGTGTCTTACGTCATATGACAGTTGTTACCCAATTGTTTTGGTGCCACTAAACCAACGATAGTTAATGTGGATTCGCCGTCGAACAACTATCGTATAGTCTCTTTCTGAGCAAATAAGACGATTCTAAAATACAATACTTACCTTTCCAAAATCGGTTTATGTATTCAAATATAAATGTTCAACAGTAGAAGTGAAAGTATTTCTTAATCTACTTTGGAATGCTTCAATCTGGGTTACTATAAACACCGAAATACACTGAAAAACCGAAATACACCGAAATACGCACCGAAATACACTTGTATTTACATGTTCTCGGTGTATATATCGGTGTCCACACAGGAATTATTATTTGTTTTTGTTTTAATAGTATTACAGAACAAAATAAAATATAATTGGAGCGATTTTGACACGAATTATTTATTTTTTTCTCGTTATAGCTAAATCATTGCAATGGCGTCACTAGGTCGTACTTGATTCGAGAGATATGATCAACTGAAATTCGTAGTAATACATACGCAGAATGAAAGTATAAAGAATCAAAAGTACTCTCCAACATAACATTGTATATTTACTTTAACTTTTAATTATACAGTTTTTGATAAATAAATAGCATTTAATTTAATTGTTGTTTGAAAGGTTTCCCAATATTTGGCAATATTGAAACGTATGCTACTTTTGTTAATATGGCAGTTGATTGTAAAGGTGTTAAGAAGTCTTCTTGGAAGTATGTGAACGGGCAGTATTCATAAAAGATTCGGAATTGACGAGTTCATTTAGTGCCCTAAGACACGAAAATAAGTAAACTGGTTTTGAAGTTGAATGTTCGATTCATTAGACCGAATGTTAGATTCCCAAAAGACTATGATGCAGACATTGTGCATTTTAATGAGAAAGGGCTTTTTTTTTAAATGTTGACTTCCTTGCGAAAATAATAAGTGTTTGTATGATAAATAATAAGTCGAAAGTCTGTCGTTAACTATTTTTGTTTTCATTGATATGTTCCAATAAATCTAACCGATAACAATCATCTGCCTGATTCACATTATGCACACCACAGCCTGTTTATGACAAAATCTCTACAGAAGTATATTCAATGATCAGGTTTGGATCTTTAAGCAGTATTTTTCACAGCTCATACATTAATTTTTCGTTTCGTTTGTATTTGTTTGAATAATAATAAAAAGCAAAATAAACTTTGATTCAAATTTATATGAATTATTTACTCTTTACGTGTTTGGATTGGTATGATAAACGTCGAATCGAAGTACATACACAGAATGAAAGTGAAAAGTAGCAAAGCACCAAAAGTATCCAAGATAGTATATGCAGGAGTGAGAAGAGTGCAACTGTAACAAGCCAGGATATATGATTATTAACAAAAACAACTCAGGAAAGCATTTTTGCAAAGAAAAACATTTTCTGGCAAAATGTAATAATTACATTTAATTACATACATAAAGTATCAGATTTCAATGAATGAATAATTTGATCACACAGATGAATTAATTAATCCATTAGTGTTCAAGATTCTGTTCCGCTTGAAAATCGGACTTCAAGTCATGTTACACAGGGTAAAATAAACATATGCGAAAACAATACAATATAGCACATTATGACGAAATTTCTGGTTCATGTTTAGATTTTTTTTGCATTAATTGTCACAGTTCGTACATTGATGTTTCGTTTCCTGTGTCCAGGTTTTCGTCCGTTAGTCCTTGGTACGGCAACATTTGTTGACCGTCCGTAGATGCTGTGTATTTTGTGTTTATGTCAATGTGGCGTCGAAAGCGTTTGTACAAGTTTGTGTGTTGTTGCTCTGTCATTTTTATCCATGCTGATATTTTTCACTGAACTTGTTGGTGACTGTCGGCAAGTCGGAATGAATTCAAAAGAATATAATATTAATAATGTATCGATTGGACAGAATATATAGATGGATACATAGAGAGATACATGAAAATTATAAAGTGTCGCAAACGTGTATATTCATTTCAACGAAAAATTCGGCACAAATAGACTCTAATTAAAATCTTAGAATCATATAAATTCAATCAAATTATTTACTTGTAGAATTATAACGACAAACAATATGTCATTCATCAAGATATCTGTATGGTATGACTTAAATGAGAAAAGTTACAAAAATTTACAAAAAACTACGAAAAATTACACAAATTTTGCGAAATGTTACGAAAAGCTAATTTAAAATTATATATTGACCGACTATTTTGACTTTGATTTTCAGTTTCAATTGATACTTATATTTCACGAATTAAACGATATTGTGTAGTAATTCTTTATACATGACATTTAATGTATATACTTTTTTGTATATAAAGTATTTCCAAAAAGATCCTTTAAGCGAATGGTATCCTTTTCGCGAAAAGGACTTACACGTATGCAAAACGAATCCACCAAGTTTTATTATCAGTTGCAATCCATAATTTCGTTTGACAAACGAAATTGTAATGTCTATTAATTCATTTTCAATATCATTTAAGACATCGTTTTAATAATGAGCGTGTATAGGTTCTTACAGCAAATGGGGTCTCTTCGGGAATAGGACTTACATGCCAACATGCTCTTACCACAGTTTCAATCAATATTTTGATTAGTCTATTTGTGCCGAATTTTTCGTTGAAATGAATGCAGTCAAATCGAAAATGAGTTAAGCGACTTCAAAGCTGAATTAAACCGACTTTCACTGTCCGTTCCGAATTCAGCGACTCAAAAAAGATTGTTTTCGTAATTTGAATAAGAAGTGGGATCAAAGGGAGGACAATAAAGGTTTGTGCAGTCAATTAGAACACGAATTAAACGACTTAAAACAATATGTTAAAACAATATGAATTAAATCGACTTACACCGTCAGTTCCGGAGATTATCTCCAATTCCGGAACTACCAGTCTTTATCATACCACTTCAGGAACGATCAGCCGTGTGTGATACGTGTTAATAAAGTACGACCGTTTGACGAGTTGCTTAACTAGGAAAAAAGTAAATAATTCGTATCAAAAGCGCTCCAATCATATTTTATTTTGCTCTGTAATACTATTCAAACAAAAACAAATCATAATTTCTGTGTGTACGCCGATATATACACCGAGAACATGTAAATACAAGTGTATTTCGGTGCGGATTTCGGTGTATTTCGGTTTTTCAGTGTATTTTGGTGTTTATAGTAACCGCTTCAATCTTACAGGACAAGCTCTGTTCAGACTAATTACCGGAATAAATTGGAACAAGCCGGAACAAGTGAAAATACCGGAACAAAGGTTAAAACACAAAATTATTCCTACAGCAATAATTTGATATACTTTTATTTCCATATATTTCAATAAATTTTATACTGGTATTAGTTATTTTACTTTTTTTTTATTTTGTTTCCTTTTTTGGGAATTGATACGTTGATGCAAGATGGGGAACGATTATTCAGGGGCAATAACTCTTATGTAGTTAAAATGTGTTAGGACCAAAATAATTGTACACTATATATGTTTATTATACACATTGACCTTTGTAAGCAGGATACCTGCTTGAATCAAGTTTCAGCAAGTAGTGGCCAGTAGTCGGACTGTTTAATTTTGGTATATTATGATAGTTGGCAAAAGTGCTAATAAACTGATATAATTGTTAACCTCACTGTTTATTGTCATGTGTATGAATAAAAACAGTCTTTTAAAATAACATGGGCTCATCATGTCAAAATTTAAGACAGGCAAAACAACACAAATGAATATTTAAGAACTGAACAAAGAACACAGAAAGTGATGAAATATAAAGGAATACATAAAAACTGCAAGACGATTATTGGTTTCAGACGAAAACAGTATTTTAAGTTGATATCATGAGAGAAATGTTACTGTCACGATTATAGAGCACTTATAAATTGTGTAAATAATGCAATGTAGCGATATAGGCCTATGTATCAATTGCCCAGTACTTCTTCTACTTGGCATTGTTCTAATTTGTTATGACTTTACATTCCACTTGCATGGAAGCGACATTTATATTATTAGACCCGGGTTATAAATATTCTGACTGTGATAATTCCCCAAAGAGCATGAAATAGATTAGACCAACAAGTAGTTTTCCGCACTTTTGTGTGACTTTTCTGGTTGCGGAGACCACCTGTGCGAGGCACAATTTTCAATGAAGTTTTCAGCCGCCTTTCAGTTCAGACTATCGGCCGCTCGCTAGTAATTAATATTTCTACTGACCTCTGTATGTGGATGGTAAATAAAACCCCTCTTCTATTTTAGCCATCGCATTAAATCCTTCAGAACACTCACTTTTTTGCATGAATCCCTATCAGAGCAGAACACCTGCGTATCCAACGATAAACTGAAATTTAAATTGCTGATGCATGCGTGGAAGGTAGTCCTACAATCTAAGACATAGCACATGTTGTTTTTGTTTTACTGCTATGTCTTACTATCCAAATAACGGCTTTGTATAGTGTGTTCCGATGTCGGTTGACATCGGAACGAGTACTCAAAGTTCAGGAATATCTCATACACTTGGCAGCCTATATCGACACTCTTCTTCTAATTTATTTGTAATTAATATATTTACTGTGCTGTATTTATCCTGGTGGAATCAAAATATGACACTAGCAAATGGACGCATTTTCATGTTCCGTTGACATACATTTGAATTTGATGCAATGCGACGGTAGTCGAGGTACGACGAAGTGTGTTCAAATAGGTTCGTGTGGGGATATGTTTCTTGAACGAAACGAAATATTGCTTACAGTGCCAATTTGCATAAAATATTTTTATTCGTTTCGTTAAAGAATAATATTTCATCTTAACCCGATTTCGGCATTCCCGGCTTTCATCGCTTTCCAGATAACTGAAATGTAGGTCAACGAAACTTGAAAACAGGTCAATTTCTTTTGTAAGAATTTGAATTTATTAGAGAAAAGACATCAAGGTAGGTAAAGTCTGACAAAAACATTATAACTTTACTTTGTAGAAAAGTGTCGTTATTGGTTGCCAGTTGTGGCTGATATTCCTGAAAATTTGACTTTCGTTACAATGTTAGTCGACATCAAAACACACTACACAGTAGTCCTACAATGTAAGACATAGCACATGTTGATCTTGTTTAAGTGCTACGTCTTACAACCCAAATAACGGCCTTGCATAGCCTGTTCCGATGTCGTTGAAATCGGAACGAGTAGTGAAAGTTTCAGGAATATCTCACACACTTGGCAGCCTATATCGACACTCTTCCACTAATTTATGTGTAATTAATATACTTACTGTGATGTCTTTATCCTGGTGGAATCAAATATGACACTAGCAAATGGACGCATTTTCATGTTCCTTTGACATACATTTGCATTTGTTGCAATGCGACGGTAGTCGAGGTACGCCGAAGTATGTTCAAGTAGGTTCATGTGGAGATATGTTTCTTGAACGAAACGAAACGTTGCTTATAGTGCCAATAGGCATAATATATTTTTTATTCGTTTTGTTAAAGAATAATATATCAACTTAACCCGATTTCGGCATTCCCAGCTTTCATCGCTTTCCAGGCAACTGAAATGTGGGCCAACGAAACTCGAAAACAGGTCCATTTCTTTTGTGAGAATTTGAATTTATTAGAGAAAAGACATCAGGGTAAGTAAAGTCTGACAAAAATATTATAACTTTACTTTGTAGAAAAACGTCGTTATTTTTTTCCAGTTGTGTGTGATATTCCTGAAAATTTGACTTTCGTTACACTCTTAGTCGACATCAAAACACTCTACACAGAGCCGTTATTTAGGCTGTAAGACCCATCATCCCTGATGGGTCTTAGGTGGTAGGACTAACTACACAGCGCCGTTAGCTAGGCCGTAAGACCCATCACCCCCCAGAACAAAAATATCGAGTGATTTGTCTTATGTTGCAGGACTAGCGTGGAAGGCAGCATCACCCAAAGGGAAGAGTAACGCGTACAGTTCCTGGCGATATAATTCTTTCTAGATGGTCTCCGCGCTTTTCCTTGCCTACATTTCAACCTATAGTAATCAAAAATAGGGAGTCCTTTCCTTTTACAATATGTGCAAGTAGGAAGGAATAAGGTTTTCTGATCAGTCTTATCAGAAATTTGATTCCTAATAGTTGTACCACTTGAGATTTGGAAGTATTCGATTGAGACTGAAATTATTTATTGTTTTTAAGACACCTCCTGAAAGGAAGAGAGTCTGTTGGTCTCACTATAAATTTCCCAAATATGTGAAATTAAATACCAGAGACTAAGAAATCTAAAGCCAAGTTCAACATATTCTGACTGTGCTAATTCCTCAAAGAGTACGAGACAAACTAGACCAAGAATAGTTTTCCGCCTTTTTTTTTCTGGTGGCAGAGACCACGTGTGTAAGGCAGAACTTGGAATGAAGTTTTCAGCCTCCTTTCAGTTCGGACTATCGACCTCTCGCTAGTAATTAATATTATGGTCTACTTTATTCTTAAAAGTTAAGCATGTTCCAGAAGCAAGTTGTTTACAAATTTGATTGGAAAATGACTTTTATCCGGGCTCTGTTATTTTATTTGAGTTATATATAAATGTTGTTCACTGCAAATTTACTCATTCCTGTCTTAGCCTCCCAGAGTGGAATCAATCTTATTGTTGTATTCAGTTTTTAATTTGAGAGGATGTATTTATTTAAATTATTCACAGGAATTACAAAGTGCTCAATATTTTCGGACGAAATCGCAATTTTGGGATTAATGTGAATCCATTCAAGGATATTTTGGATTATGTCATTATGTTACATCGAGACTGTTAGCACATGAACAATCTTCCAGCCTATTGGCACACCAGCGCATTCAAAATTGAAATTCTTTCGGAACACCACTGGAATTCATTCGGAATACTCTATACTTTTTTACTTGTGATAGAACTTTTGGGATTTTTTGGGATTTAACTCACAATTGTGTAAGTTCTTTTTAACGTTTACTTGGTATTCTAGAGACATAAATTATTTCTTGAGTTTTACAAAACACGATGGTTTTCTGTTACTTAGCTGAATACCACATAGTCGTAACAATTTACACAAAGAAATGTAGACTGAACGGGCCAGAACAGTGAACTTAATAATAATAATAATAATAATAATAATAATGATAATAATAATATAATCATGAAACTGTATGTCAATTTAAGCAGCATTCATCATTCTATTACATTGCGTTCGTGTTCAATGGAGATTTTACATAATTTCAAATCACAATAGATTTTGTGGAATTTAGAAATATAATACATTTCACTAATCTCGGACCATTCCAGAAATAAGAGTGTGTATACTTCTTTCGTAGTAGCATATACGACTGGCATTCTAATACAAAGTGATACTCATAATAAGGAGAGATGCAAGAAATAGTGGGGAGTATTGTGGTCTCTTGAATCTTCTTCATTTAACATGTAAAGAATGGGCAGACATCCTTGATTTTGACACGAATTTTTTTAAATTTTTCGTTATTATTATATCCAATTTCTCCCTATAGCCAACATTTGATGAAAAATTCCTATGTAATCTGGCGCTTGAAGATTCTCTGATTCTAAATTGCTAGTTTTTAAGACGCTTGTCAGCTAGACGTTGTTTAAAGATAGACAAGAAAAATGTCCTGTTCTCAACAACTTTATTTATCTGCACTTCCCCCAGACCAAGGTTATTTAACAAATCCAGAACTAATGATGCCCAATATGTCTTTGCAGTACGGCTTTATGTCAAGAACCATTAGTCTCTACGTGAGAAAAATACATTTTCTCTCAATGTATGAGGAGCAAGTCCGATATTTCAGAATGCAGTAATGTAGTTTGATCTTTAAATGGTGACGTCCATAATTCTCCATATGCAAAATCATTGTGAGTAGATATTTTGGCCTCGAGAAAACATTAACAAAAACGTGCAACCCTTCAACAGCATTTGCATCAACATGCCCCCATACTTCTGATCCTAAAATTAGGAATTGATGAACTTAGAGTATTAAATATTACATATGTCCTTCGGAAGTACATTTCCAAACTTGTATAATTATTTATCCATTGTAGTGCCTTTGAAATCCGTGCACCTAAGGTTTTTTTTTTTTTAAAAAAAAAAGTGTGAAATAACCTCCTGTTGTAAATCAATTCAGAAAAAAGGAAGATTTTTAGGAACCTCTAACTCTAAACCTTTACATAAAGAATCAATTATGATCTGCTATTATTTCTCCCTTATGAAAATAATATTTCTTATGCGTTTGTATTACCATTATAAAACCGCTTGTCGCAATATATACTTTAGGACTTTTGCAGACTATGCTTCATCTCAGAGAATAAAACTAGGTTATCTACATATAAAATCATAAACAATTACAGCATACATATGTCATCACTTTGAGCACCACAGGTAATAAAGTCCTCTTCAATATAGTTAATAAACATGGAAAGTAAAAATGAGCAAAAAATCACTCTCCTTGACTCACGCCAGTTAACATGCAAATTCTTCCAGCAGAGTATCATTCAATCTGATTCTGACTGATATTTTCATACATTGAGTGTACAGTATTAATTACTTTACCTCGTATTCCTCGTGAAAGTAATTTATACCATGTTATCTTTTGTGCATATATCTATCTTAAACGCAACGTTAGACTGACAAATACCTGATGGTCTTCCGCCCTATCAACGAGTCTATTACATGGAAACATAGTAACCAATGTACCCATGACAGTCAAAGGGTAATGCTCTCAAACCAAATATCCCGGAATGTATAAGTATTATAAATGACATTTAAAATATAGAGTTGATATGGCTATACTTTATCGTTGTATATATATAAATTTAATTAATTAGACCATCAGAGTTAATCCTTGTACTATTGTTTGTTTCTTTTAGTTGCCTTTTATCTTTAATTCTCCCAAATAGATGGAAATATTTAAGTCTTTATGCATCAAAATACATTTTAGAAGTCCTTTCCTTCATCGTTTGCACTTTTAAACACATCTATTATTAGTCGATGAAATGCAAACAAGCTAACGTTTTTAATTTAACAATATGCAGTTAAAGGGAAGAAATGGTGTTACCTTGGATTCCCGGAAATTTTTTTCGACCTGTAAAAACGTGAGCCCTTTTGCGGCACTTTGTTATCAATGATCATTATTAATAATTATGCATGATTAGTGTTATCATAACTGAACAGAAGAAATGCGGCTATACATAAGTGCATTTTCATAATGATAAACTATATTGTTCATTTATCCAACTTAAATTAACTGATTGATTTGTTAGGCTAACAGTAATAGATCTCATATACCAATTGATAAATAGAGATGGTAATAAACACACGGATTGATATGGAAAGAAACGTGGTACATATATACTAATTATATCCTAATTAGTATATTAGACACGGAATATGAGGCTTGTTGACAGGTTGCATAGCAGGCGGATACTGTGAACTACAACAACATTGCTTAGCATCTTGATAAAGAACTTCTCCTTCTCAAATCTAGCGGTTTCGCTGCTAGAAATATTCTACCAAGAAAATCAGAATTATAGTGTTCTGTTGCCCCCTTGCTAGACCTTAACTCTGCCTTCTACTCCCGCAACATTACTGAAGGAATTACAACATAACAGAGGGGATAGGGACATGAATGTACTGTAGAGTATTACTGTATATTTCTTCCATAAATTATCAAACATGGTTTTGGCACTATAAATAATACTTGTTTAAATATCATGTAAATGAAATATATGCTATAAAATGTGTGCATTTGTGCAAAACATTCAAAGTTTCGATTATATTTATTCTGATTAGATGAAGATGTCTTAATTGCAAATCTACATCTGAAATGAACAACAGTGACATGTGTGAAATAAAAATAGTTCAAAGGCACAAATTAAATCGTCGATCTAAATGAAGGTAAAGCAAAAACTGTTGGCTATAACTGGTTGTTGTTGTTGTTGTTGTTGTTATAGGGTTTAACGCCATTTTTCAGCACAAGATAGGCTATACATGGCGGCCAGTATTAATGGTGGAGGAAGAACCCTGGAAAACCCCGGGAAGAACCACCGACCCACGAGAAGCTACTGGCAGGCTTTCTCACATACCCACGTTAGCCGAGCCTGGACTCGAACTCACGCAGACAGAGGTGAGATGGCAGTGATCCGTAACGATCAGCGCTTTAGACCACTCGGCCACTCGGGGCCCCGGCTATAACTGGCAAATGTATAAATCAAATATCATTAGGCAATTTTGATTTTCAAAAGAGACGAAGGTAAACTAAAACTAGTTGTAAAATATTCTGAAAAGGGTAATGTATTCTTTCTAAATGTAATTAACGTTGTGAACAATTGGTCAAAAGAGATACATACTACTGACAAAGGGTCCCATAATAAATAGTGCTGACCATGTAAAATTATGCATTTAGTTTTGACTATTTTGCTAGAATTTAAATTTACTCTATATTTAAGCTGAAAGCGATATCTTTATCCCAAAATATAGCTTGTTTAAATTCGTTCGAGTATTAAATAAATGGAATAAA
Source organism: Megalonaias nervosa (assembly GCA_016617855.1). NCBI lineage: Eukaryota > Metazoa > Mollusca > Bivalvia > Unionida > Unionidae > Megalonaias > Megalonaias nervosa. Next base: position 22,962 of record JAECUM010031895.1, read on the forward strand.
TACGGTAGCATGTTTAAGAAACTGAACATTTTATATATATATATATATATATATATATATATATATATATATATATATATATATATATATATATATGTTGTTTCAGCTTGCTAAACTAAGCTTAAATTGTAAGTGCTGTAACTAAATTGTCAGTCATTATCAGGTAAGACTTTCCATTTTATAGCTTCCCTGAGTAAGTAACTACCTCAGAATACATTCCCTATTCATCGGTGGAGTCCAAATGCAAGCATTGTTCAAAGTACTACCGATAACACTCTTGACAGGAAATAATTGAGAGTAAAACGTAAATGTTTGCTTAGTGCGTTAAACATTAACATCTTATATCAATCTTAAAAAGTAATAAGCATGTATCTTATACCGAGGAATATGTGTTAAATCCATCGACTATAATTCAATAAATAGAATCAAGGTACCATGGATACAGACTGATTTGACAGGTTTCCGGCAAAAAATAGAGTACGTAACAAATCTTAAGAGGAATTCGACATACTTGTAAATGTGTATCAAATTTTGAAGGGGAAGATAACATAACTCATAGAAATAATATTTACCCTGTTTTTAAAAAACAAAAGAATAGGCATGTCGGTATGCAAAATTATGTCTGAATCTGATAGGCCTTGCGAGTATAAAGATCGAGGGTATAGCTACGTTGGCATTAAAGATTTAGTAAATTTAGTTTCATCAGAATTAGATGGATGCAATATTAGAAATGCTTTTGTGAACGTAATGTTCTAATTGTTTTCATCTGCAAGGCTAATCATTAAGTATAGTCGATTTATTCAATGCCTGGGAAATGTTTAGTCGCAAAATTCAAAACCTGTCAGCACTAATGTACAACTCTATTCACTTTTATGCTTTTTTGAATGAATGATTTAAACGGAACATTACTGCACAGGGAAACCAGATAAATCATGTATAATCATTACATCTGCAAAATATATGCTGTTAGGTTTTGGTTTGTACATTAAAATCATTAGACGGAATCAGTAGACAAATAATATAAACCAATAGCTTACAGGGGAACATACTGCATCAAAAGATTTTACGAAGAGATACGCAAAATTACAAATCATGTGCACGAACAAAAATGCATAGAAAAAAAAAATGATAACGACTCAGCTGGTACATATATGGTAAAAGGGATTATTGAAGATACGTTGCGTGGTTATGGCCGTATACAAATGTATATTTAGGGTCCGGCAACATAACCAATGCAATTAGAGTTACAAACATCAGAACTATATATCGTCTTTTCCCCACCAATCATTTGGTTGTAACAATCGTCTGTTTATGAAGACAAAGGTGAATAATGATCAAGATAAAGGGTCACCAATGGTACAGAATAACGACAAAAATAAATATTTCATTAATTAAATATTTCAGAGCTAACAAGGTAAGGAAGTAACAGTAAAATAACTAACATGTTTTAATTTCAAGTTATAGAACAGGCAGCGAAACATTTTAGTGCATTCAAATTTACAGAATCACATTAACATTTTAAGAAACACATTAACTGTATCTTACCCATATAGATACATGACTTCATTCATTTTAAATGCCATATGTCCATTTAGATATATGCATTGATTTGAAAGTTGAATTGTCATCTATTCATATAGATATATGGATTTATTTGAAAAGCTGAATTGTCATCTATTCATATAGATATATGGATTCATTTGAAAAGTTGAATTATCATCTATTCATATAGATATATGGATTCATTGGAAAGATTAAAATGTCCTCTATTCATACGGATACATTCATTTGAAACGTTTAAGTGTTTTCTATCCATATGGATACATGAATTCATTTTAAAGGTTTAAGTGTAGCTTATTCATCTGGCTATATGGAGTCACTTGAATGGTTTATGTGTCCTCTATCCATTTGGATACATGGACTAATTCGAAAGCTTTAATTGTTCTTTAGAAATATGGATACATTTATTTGAAACGTTAATTGCCATCTATCAATAAGGATGAGTGAATTCATTTGGAAAGTTTACGTACCCTCTATCCATTTGGGGACATGGATTCATTTGAAAGGTTTAAGTGTCCTCTATCCATTTGGATGTATGAGATTCATGTGTAGATTTTAAGTGTCATCTGTTCATATGGATTTATGGATTCATTTGAAAGATTTTAGTGTCCTCTATTCATATGAATAAATTTATTTCAAACGTTTGAGTGTCTTCTGTTCATATGGATACACGAATTCATTTGAAATGTTCAAGTGTCCATCATCCTTTTGGATACATGGATTTATTTGAATGGTTTAGGTATCCTCTATCAATCTGGATCCATAGAATCATTCTAAAGATTTAAGTTTGTTCTATTCATATGAATACATTCATTTGAAACGTTTACGTGTCTTCTATCTATATGGGCACATGAATTCATTTGAAACGTTTAAATATCCTGTATTCATATGGATACATTCATTTGAAAGTTTTAAGTGTCCTCTATTCTAATGAATACATAGATTCATTAGATAGCTTTAAATGTCCGCTATTCGTATGGATGCATCCATTTATGTGTCTCCTATTCATGTGGATACAGGAATTCATTTGAAGGGATTAAGTGTCCTCTACCCATGTGGGTGCATGGAAGCATTCGAAAGATTTAAGTGTCCTCTGTTCATACGGATACATTTATTTGAAACGTTTAAATGTCTTCTATTCATATGGATAGTTGAATTTCATGTGCACGTTTAAGTATCCTCTATCAACTTAGATACATGGATTAATTTGGATGTTTTAAGTGTCATCTATTCAAATTGATCAATGTATTCATTTGAAACTCTTTACGTGACCTCCATCCATTCAGATACATGGATTCATTTGAATGGTTGAAGTGTCCTCTATTCATCTGGATACATGGATTCATTTCAAAGATGTAAATGTTCTCTTTTCATATGGATACCTTCTTTTGAAACGTTTAAGTGTCTTCTTTCAAGGTGGATACTTAAATTCATTTGAAAGGTCTAAGTGCCCTCTATTCATTTCGATACATGGACGTATTTGAAAGATTTAAATATCGTCGTCTATTCATACTGATTCATTAATTCATTTGAAAAGTTTAAGTGTTCTATATCCATTTGAATACATCGACTAATTAGTAAGACTTAAGTGTTGTCTATTAATTTGGATACATTAATTTGAAACGTTTAATTGCCTTCTATCCATATGGATTTATGAATTTATTTGAAAGGTTTATGTGAGTAGTGTGGTGGGATAGAATAGCGTCAATGGGACTTCTATGTTAAACTAGGGGGATTGTACCCTGGCGACAATGGGAATTTAACATGGGAATTTCAACATGGGTGGGACTGTATAGCGTCAAGATTTATAGCGTCAAAAGCACACCCTGGGACGATATAGCGTCAATGGAAATTAGCATTACAGACACCCCACCCCACCCCCCGGGCACGTTTACGGACACGATTTATAGCCTCAAAAGCACACCCTGGGACTGTATAGCGTCAATGGGAAGTTTGTATAGCGACTAGCACACCCTGGGATAGTATAGCCTCAATGGGAATTTTGTATAGCGACAAGAGGAATGGAACAGGTAGGGTGACGTCACGGTACTGGACAGTTGCAACAATATAGCAAGGACCGTGACGTCATGCCACCTGTGTCATTTCTATCTACAAACACGAATCATTCTCGTTCGTGTTTGTGTATAGCAAATACCGTTACGTCATGCCACCTGTGTCATTTCTATATACAAACACGAATCATTCGCGTTCGTGTTTGTTGATATTATAACTCTCTATGCACAAGCCATCAGCCAATCAACAGTACTAAAAACAGCAACTATAAAATATCAGCCACTGTTTCGTAGGCTGATGGCTTATACCAAATTACTTAAATACATAGAATCACGAACCATTCGTGTTCTACATCAATTTAATTCCTTAACTCCTAGACACTTGCAACAATGTAGCAAGTACCGTGACGTCATGCCACCTGTGTCATTTCTATATACAAATACGAATCATTCTCGTTCGTGTTTGTGTACAGCAAGTACCGTGACGTCATGCCACCTGTGTCATTTCTGTACAAAGTTTGAATCATTCGCGTTCGTGTCAGTGAATAGTATAGTATAGTATGTTTTATATATTCGCTTTTTTTTCCATAGGTTGATGAACATCAATCTATCATACACAAATTATAAAATCGACTAACAAAATTTTTTAGGTAAGAGAACGAACGCGAATGCATAAAACATACACACACACCTATTTACTATCCATACCAACGAACGCGAATGCATAAAACACACACCTATTTACTATCCTCACCAAATGAGAATGCATAAAACATACACCTATATACTATCCACACCAGCGAACGCGAATGCATAAAACTCTACTCGCTTTTAGTGTCGGAACGCTATGATAGCTCATGTCATGGTGAGGGATAGAGAGAAGTCAAAGAGCATTTGTAATGATAAAAATGTTTTGAAAACAAACAACAGACACATATTTTTCAAAACGCAACATTTTTTTATTCAACCAACAACTAACCACTAACAAGTTACAATAACATCAAACAAATTATTTTTGACAAGGTTGACAACGTTGTGAAATCATATGAGATTTCCACTGATGGAAGTCATGAGGCCATTAATGTACACTTCATTTCCTAGCTAAAGACAAAAGATAGCCATAATGGTCACAAAACCATCGATCTACTTTCTCATTGTTTCTAGAAGAGTGACGATCAAAATAAGTCACTAAATGTTCTAAAGGCTATCTAAGACTGCGTTGATGAAGAAAATACACACAATATTGTCCACACACCATGGAATCTGTGCCTTGTAATTTCACATTATTGAATCGTGTCGTCTGGGCATTTCTTCTCATAAGGTCAATGATATCGTCTTCTAAAGGGGGGTAATCCCTACGAATCAAAATATTCCACGCAGTCCTTTTGAAGGAAGTAGATGGCAACCCAGTGAGTTCCTAGGAGATGACTGCCGTCCGTGTTGATGACATCAGCTTGATGGTCTTGAGGTTTGCGATGAGGTAGTTCATCTTTAGCGCACACGACAGGATTCCAAGAAGCAGTGTACGAACTATTGTTCAAAAGGTAATAAAGTTCCCAGGTATCCATTTTTGTTTTGTTGTGCTGTTTTTTTTTTTGTTTTTTTTTTTCCACAGGTAATGATAAGTCATCAATTCAATTCTGATTTTTTGTTTGAAACGATCTATCAAGTAACCGTTTCTTCGCCTTGTCTCCGCACTCTGGGCTAAGAGAGATTCAATGCGATTGATCTCTAGAGTACTCAATGGAGGGCAGGAATGATCACGCAAGCCTTTATACCACTCATGCAACACTTCTTCTTCCGAGATGAGACCCCAAGCGTCGTCCAGATACTCGTCCAATTTTTCCTCTTGACTCATCATCATACATTTATCGTGTTGAATTTGACTGGGATGATCGTTCTGACAACCATAACAATATTTCTTACTCAATTCCGTAATTGTATTCGCCAGGTGTTTAGTAATACAGGACACTAAATGTTGTTCTTGTTCTGACCATCTGGACGTGACCACTACCTCGTCCTCTTTGTCTTGGTCTTGGGGTTCTGTTTTCACGTTATCCTCCCATTCCATGTCCAAAGATTCTCTATCGTTCAGCGAGGGACAGGAGTCTTCCATTGTTTCTAATAGTCTAGAATGACTTCTCTCAAACTGTTGATTTCGATGGTATTATCGAATTCGGCATACAAGATGACATTGAAAGTCTTGGTGAGAGCTTCTGCAAACTGAAGTTCCACACGCAGTTAACCAGATTTTATAGGGTGGAAATGTCCCTCGTCGCTGCCTTGGTCTGGAGTGAAATCAAAAGCCCACAAAGTGTAACCTCCTTCATACTCTTCGTAAGAAATGCCGTGACTGGTGTTGGTTCCTAGCTGTCTGGTAGCTTCGTAAAGGGACAAGTACGAAAGTTAGGTTCGAAGGGTCTGGTACACAAGGTCTTGCCATCGCGACTGACTTCGATCTTGGACACTCTGTAGTGCTTAAACTGGAAAGGATTTTGATCGTGGGCTCCGTTGAGGGCTGCATTAATGACGATGCCAACGATTAAACGTTTGGGTAACTGTCCTTGGAACAGATGATCTTCGATCTTGGATCGGATTCCAGCAGCAATGGTGAATGTTTTCACTTCTACACGTCGTATCGGATACTTGGCGGTCGATCTACTCAATGTTTGACTGATGTCGTTTCCCGCTTTAGGTAACACTTCTACGCGACGCACGTAAAGTCTGGCTTCTTGGATGATGGTTTTGTACTCGTTGGCATAAGCCATCAAATGGAAAGCGACACTGCTGAGATTGAGTCTCAGGCGAATATCCACTCCGTTGTGGTTGTGGTTAAGTCGACGACGGGGACGTGTACACGACAGGCCCTCCGTCTTGGCACCAGTGGTGAAACAGATGGGTACGATATCTCAAATAATCGGTAGTGGTGGGTTTTAAATCTACGAGTAAATAGGCATGTGGGGTTTGAGTGGCATCGTCGTACGCATGAGTCAGCCAAGGCGTTCCTAACTGTTTGGCTAACACTTGCACTTCCGATTTATCTCTAGGGCTTTTAAACAAGACCACGTAATGAGCATTGAGAATGATGGTGCAATTGGCTTTACTTTGTTGAAACAAATTTTGAGTGATGTAAATGACACTGGCATTACGATGATGCCCTTTGCGCGTAAACCACAGTTTAATTTCTTCTTCGTCTTCTCCTAACATGTCGTCAAAAATAACCAAATGAGTTTGACTAGGGTCAGACACGATCCCGTCGTCTTCGCTAGGAATGCCTTCTACAAACACGATGGTATCGCCTTGACTTGCTCGCAGAAGGCTGTACGCCGATTGCCACTCTTTGTAACACCACACGATGCATTCAGGGGGACGATCGATCAAATAATGTTTATGTTCGATCAAACGTTTGACAAATTCGGTTTTGCCTGAACCGCTAGGTCCAGCAATGAGCATGTTAAAGGGATGCTGAAGATACAAGGCCTCCCAACTAGCACGATCTAAGTGTTCGTCGATGACTTTGAAAGTGGAGGAAGAGGGAGCAGAGACAGTAGAGGTAGTCATAATAGTAGCAGTGCAAGGAAAATGTCAGTTTTGACACGAAGACAGACAAGACAAGAGTTTTTATACTTTTTCAGGACACGTTTATTGTCATCTTTAAATGTGAATAACACGAAAGACAAAAATACATAAAAGCCAAATGGTTAAGTACATGAATAAAAGACACATCAAAACGATCATAGTGGAATATAAACAAGTCTCTGTACAACATTTGTGATGATCAAGAGGTGAAATCGTAGGGATAGTGTGTAATGTTCTGAGAGTCTCTACACTCCTTGGCACAGTCACACAAGAGTCCTCCCGGAATGGCCTTTCGGGGATGTCGATCACGGTTCTGTCCTGAAGAGAGTGGTTTTCCTCGGTCACGACTTCTTCTTCTGGCACTCTCACTAACACTGGTTTAAAAGTTACTTTTTTCACTGAACGTTTTAATTTTTTAGGATTACAACTCTTTGGCATAGTGTGCCACTTCTTTTGTCCATGCCTCAAAACCCCAACTTTTCCAGTCCCGTACATCTTTCCAGTGAGGGTGTAAGTCACAAGCTACACACACGTCCTCGTACACATCTGCAGTGCCTAAAAGTTGACGGATCTTGTTTTCCCGTAGAGGTTGAGAAGTATCAAGATGAAAATGGGTTCGAGTCTAAGATTCGACGAATGCGGATATGTGAGAAAGCTTGCCAGTAGCTTCTCGTGGGTCGGTGGTTCTTTCTGCGGATTTCCCGGTTTCTTCCTCCACCATTAATACTGGCCGCCATGTATAGCCTATCGTGTGCTGAAAAATGGCGTTAAGCCCCACAACAACAACAACAACAACAACAAGAAGATGAAAACGCAAAGCTTTGAGCAGAATGAGTCTCTCGTGTACATTTAAAAGGACCACTTTCATGCTTTTTGGAGTGGTATGTACTGTTCGTAAAGAATCCACAAGCAATCGGCTGGTAAACGAAATCCCAGAAAGCAAGTCATTAAGACACACACTACATGTCGACCCCAATTCAATGGACACAGTTCTCGTAATAGGTGTCGGTAATCCTCCACTGTCTGAATAGTGTCATTGATTTCAATCCACGGAATCTGTTGTATCACAAATGATAAAGGTCATGGCATAGTAGTCTGTTTTTATACCTCTTTTCTCTTACCGTACCAAAAAAGTTTAGTCACTAACTCACACACCACACGTAGCACAGAAGTTTCCTCTTGAACTAGAAAGAATTGTTCTTGTAAAGATTTGTTGTAATCCTCTAACTCGTCCGTTGGAATTCGGTGTATTAGGATCACCTTGTGAGCTGAATGAGTAGTATCCAAAAATTTATGAATTTCACGCGATTCATCAATGTCTGACCACAGGAACACTTTCATCTTTTCTCTTACCTCAAACACTTCTCCTAGAGCGAAAGTAATGGACGTAGTGAGTAATTTCTGACCACTGCCATTCCAAGAAACGGTCAAGAATGTCAATAAAATCTTCAAATGTAAATAGTCTAAAGCGGAATAGTAGGAAGAACGCACCCTTGATCCAGAGAAATCGGACTTGTTTGTTGACTTTTGTCAATTTCCTCTTGTGAATTTCTCGACACAAAAGTTCTACAGTCACTAATTGAGATTTGGCTCTGGCAAGTCCCTGCCAAATGTCCTTGTAGATCTTCTCTTGCAATTCGTTTGGTAATCTTTGAATATTATTTTCTACATAGGGTTTAAATACTTATCTAGGGGTTGTCCAATGTTTGACTCCTAGACACGCAGCTGGTTTCTTACACGACATGGTATGCCCACTTCAATGACGAGGTGCCACTAAAGGTAGGTAGTGACAATCTGGAGACCATCAAGCATGTTCCAGGTAAGCGGAATCTTTCTGTTCCCACTCGTGAAGTGACAGACCGCAACTGAAGCTCTTGGCTTTATCCCCTCTGTCCAAGTAGGTAAATCCGGCTCTAGCTAATTCTTCGGGGGTAGGTCCTCCCAGATATTTAGGTCATTTTCCTTGGAAGATTTGGATCCGACTTTCAAAGTCGCAGTATTCAGGCAAACGCACAGGGAACGAATATTCGTCTTTCACAGGTTGAATTCGATGAGGGTACGATGAAATATGAAGGTGTTTGCTCAGTTTTACATGACATCCGTAGAGTGGTAGCCACATGGTTTCATAAGGATGACATCCACCATGACAACCAGTAAAGGGAAAAGGTGTACGATAACGAGTGGCATTGCTTTCACATCCATCAGGTTTGACACGCACAGCATCACTTTCCATGGTAGGTACAGTCATAGCAAAATTTCCATGGTGAGGTACTGAATCGCTGAGGTCATAGCGTACGGCATCCCTGCCATCGCAAGGCACAGAATCGTACTCGAGTTTGCTCTTGCTTGATACTTGCTGTGTGAAAGGATTCATCTTTCTTGCTTGGCGTTTGTAATGACAATAAACTATCAGTCTTGGACGTTGTCCCTTTTTATACTAGACGTAATGAAGTCTCGAGCTTGTACATCGTTCCTGCTTTATGACTAGTTTTGGAAGTCGTCCTTTTTTTCTTCTTTAACAACGGTGCTACCTTCTCTAAGGTACCGTCATACCTGAACCGTAGAGTGATGGGTGGAAATGCCATAGAAAGGTAAGGACAGTGTGGAGCCCATTGAGTATGTTCCAGAATAGCTGAATCTTTATAGATACATCGATCCATACACAACCTCAGTCCACAACTGAAACACTGTATTTCGTATCTCAATCCAGTCTCAGGTCCCAAGAAGACAAACCCTGTTCTAGCTAAAACATTCGCAGTAGGTAATCCTTTCCTATCCGTGGGCCATTTTTGAAACGTTTCCAATCGACTGACACAACTGCAATAGTCAGGCAAGAAAACAGGAAAATGGTATGGTTTGAACTTGGAGTTCTCTGTGGGTTTCTCAATCGATTCTAGCTGTGTCGAAGTCATCCTTCTTGTTGGTGACTATCGTCTTGGAACAATTTTTTTATACCAGCGTGACCGTACGGTAAAGTGAAATGATTGGGAAGCCGTACTCGCTTCTGGTACACGATTTTATAGACTTTTTCCAAGGGTTGACTTACAGTTTGGTGTGTGGGTAAACGTACAATCTTGTACGGTTCGTGGGTGGTCACTTTAAAATTTCCATCCTGTCCAGACTGCAAGGCTTCTTTCAAGACGCCAAAGTTCACCACTCGACTGGTGCGATAATTGAGAGTCAATCCTTTCACTTTCCACTCCGTGTGCACTTCTCCTTGTTTGTCCTGGTATTCGTAGCCGTAATGTTTGGGACCGCCACTTGCAAAACTTAGAATCTTGTCGTCGGGATGCTCGTCCGTCCATGATCCTAAACGATCTCCTTCGATGTCAGGGTGAGGTTGACCCAGGCGATCGATGTAGATGCAACTGTCCGTGTCAAAATACAGCACACGATCTCCTAACAGTTCTAAAGCTTCGTACAGTTTTAAGCGAGCATGGGCTGTCACGTAAGCCGCAATGATGACATTTCCAAATTCGTCGGCTTCTACAAAGTCCAGTTCTTCTTCGTAATTGACTAAGATCAAGTCCTCACGAAGGAAGTCCACGTGTTTCATATATTTCGTTTTCTCGTGAATCATCTGGAAGTAGCGGGAAGGTTCTGTTAAATACTCCGTCTTGGGTAAACACGGTCGTTGTGCCATTTTACCCAACAAACAATTCAACATCACTTTGACAAACGATCGCCTTCCTTCGCCTTTCTCGATGTGGTCTAAAGGGATTCCTTCCTGCCCCCAATATTTCTCTTTGAATTTCTTTTGGTCTTCGGGAGTGTCGCACCAGGAAGGATAGCCGCTAGCTTCTTGTTTCAGTTTCAAAAAGGCATTCACGTAGTCTGCAAAAATTCCTTTTTGAGTCTCGTCGCCTTTGTGGTATTTTTCTGTCTTGGGAAAGTGGTAAATTTCGTACACTTCTAACAGTTGGTATCCCAAGTCCAGAGCTTTAAACAATTCTACGCTGACCCACGTTCCCGTCAAGGCGCTTTCTTCCTGACTGTGCTGACAAGGTTGGTCTTGGTTGCACGTTTCAGCACAAGTACGGCACAAGGGAAACATCAGTTTTCCTTGGCAATGGTGAGGTAAAACGGGATGGTACAAGTACGTGGGAGACAAGACTTTACATTTGATCAATCCTTCGTATTGTCGAATATTGTCCACGTCGATGTGTTACGTCAGCAATTGTGGATGCCCTGCGGAAAAGTGACAATATTTGCACACGTACGGATACAGAGAACACACGTCCAAGTATTTGATTTCCTCTCCTTTCTCTTCGTCGGCTTGGTATAGCAAACAGGTGGCATTCGTCCGTCCTCCGTATAAACTGTCCCTTGGGTTCAGTGGGTCCACCAGCTTGTAACTTTCCACCATGCGTTTAAACTCGGGATCGGTTTACAATCGCTGATCGTACTCGTGTTCCCACATTTCTACCACTTGGTATCCTTGCTCTTCTAACTTCAAGCGTCGGTGACAAGTGGCCTGGTACAAATCGTCCATGGTCCGTTGTAAAAACTGATTTTTAGTGTTACGTTGAGGGTGGCAGATAGGGCATCCGTGAAATAAGCACCCGTTAAACTCGTACACAATCTTGGGGTTTTCTAAGTCCCAACCATCCACTGAATATCTTCCGATGGCTTTTTCGCATGTTGGATCCATTTGTCTTCCTTGTCACACAAGTATTGTAACCAGCGTAGGGCTTTGACCGAGTTCTGACGTTTGACAAAGTTCGTCGTTTGAGGACTTATGACAGCCAGGGTGTTTTTGGGCATGAATCGTTGGCGGTACACTAAGGAACACGCTTTGGCAATGGTGCAGGCATCTTTCAAAGGATCGATCTCTCCGAGTTCCATGAACAGTTCTCGAAATTTTCCACAGCAACGCCGTAAAATGTCCACGTCGGAACGACAATATTGTAACATTTCTTCCTGAAAGTAGAAGGGGTCCGAGGCGTGAGCGTGGTACCAAGCGTAGAAAGCTTCTCATTGTTCGGTACGTATGTTGTCGGGGTCGTAGTAGTGAGCCTCGGGTAAATAGAGTAGAACGGTATGTTGATTGGCTTCGGTATTGAAAAAGTGCGGAAAATAGCCTTTGGCCATTTCTGTCATTCCAAACGTTTTCGACATGCGACTCAAAGGCATGGCCAAGTAACTCATCGAATCTTTAAACTGCACTTGGCCCACTTGCATGGAAATGATTTTGGCTCCGTTCAAAGTCACTTTAGGACGTTCGGTACTTTGTTCCGTATAGTATCTCAAAAGAAACTGTCCATCGTATCCCGAGAAATTGTGAGCCATCACCCTAGCATAGCGATGACAATCTCCGTAAGGTTCGATGTCTTCTTGGCTCCACGTCTCGTCGATAGGGTTTAAGATCCATTGGGCAAAATCACCCAATGTGTTCGATCCCCAAAAGATTTTTTTCACGTCCTCCAGGAATCTTGCAACAGTGAGGGCAATGAGTCAAGATAGGCTCTTGGATGCACTTCTCACACGCTCGATGAGCCACGCAGAAATTTGGAATGTGAATGCCAGTCTCTTGCGTGCATTCGAAATCGAAAAAGATGAAATTCCTTTTCTTCTTGTGGTCATCTTCTTCCTCTATGGAATGGTATTTCTGAATGTAGCATTGGTGTTCCAAGTCCACGATTTGGCGACAAATGTGACATCGTTTCTTTCCTGAACAGACGTGAGCCTTGGCATTATTGGTACGTATGCCTTGTCCACAAGTAGGGCACAATCTCAGGAGTTGGCAAGCACTTTTCCGCTGTGAACCTTGCGTTTTCAGATGTTGTTGGTAACAGGTAGGGCTGACAAACGTGCGCTGACAAGCTGGGCAATGCACTCGTTCTTGTCCTTGGTCCAGACAGGGCTTGGAGGCTAAACATCCCTCACATTTCGATCCGCAATGCTTGTGTTGCTCTCGATTGTTATAGCCATAGTCACATTTCTCACAGTAATAACCGTATGACAGGAATGCAATGATACTGGTAATGACATCATATTGTTCATCGTGATGATAGACGTGAATGTATTTTCCGTCTTTGAAATTTTTGCCTCGAAACAACAGAGGTCCGCGCACTTCTTGAGGGTGCACTTTTAAGGTGTAGCGTGGAGCGAAGACGTCTTGCAATTTTTGCATTTCAGAAATGCCGCAGGGTGTGTCTTTGGATAGCCCTGCTTGCTGTAAAAGGAGTTCTGCATCTCTTTGTTGTTTGGCTCGGTCCGATTGCTGAATAGTTTTCCAGGCTCTTTTCCATTCTGCCGTGTCGTTCTTGTCGGCATACGTTCGTCCCACCACGATGGTACGGGCTAAACACATCTTGTCTTGAGGGTTGTTAATTTGAACGATGCTGCGCTTGATGCTGCGAAGATTGTCTACCAAGATCACCTTTTTTTGCCATGTCCTGTCCCTTGGGGAAGAGACACGTGGATCATGAACAGTGTCGCTTTTCCGTCGGTGATGTGAAACTTGTCGTTGGATTGTTGTACGTGTTGAATCTTGTCCATGACTTTGGAAGGTGTCAATTCTGCTGGGCTGCTAAACTCGATCCAAACGGGTGACTTCAAACTGTCGTGATGAATGGAAAGTCTCAAGCGATCGTCTTCTTTGGCTTGACATTGCCGTTTCATTGTGGTTAACAAAGAATCCCACACATCAGTGATGAACCCATCTGCTTTCTCCAACGGACTTGAAATCGTCAAACTTCACTGTGTACGTGTAGGCCGTAGTTCTAAATTTTCTAGAGGAGCGTTTGTCCGTCTCTCGAATGTGGAAGTACTTTTCAGGGTTTACTGGTGGTGATGGACTTTGGTTTGGTGTAGACTCTCTGGGCCTAGATTCTGGTTCACTCATCTCATCTTAAAAATCACTGGCATGAATTTGAGCCAAGACTTCAGCTACTGTGCGAGGCGATAAATCACGTTTCTGCCTCTTACTTTCTTCTCCTGTCTTTACGAAATGATGCGATCGTTTCATCTTGACTGCATAAAGTTAAATGACTACATTTGAAACGCCACGGACCCCTATATATCCATGTTAGGCTCAGTGTATATATAAAGGGCTGGTGCCTTCCCTCTCAGTATTCATTTCGCTCTCAAGCCGATCAACACGATGGAAGAACCCACACAGATCGAACTTCTGATCAGAGCTTTGCGAGGTGTCATAAGAAAGTTTTCTTCAGACAAGCCGACGGACTACTCTCCCTCCTTTCGAGATAAAAGTCAAGATACTTGCTATATCTGTCAGAAGATAGGGCATTGGGCTACAGAATGTCCAGACCGTCAAAAAAGCAAGACCAGTGTCAAAAGAGACAAGGGTCAAGATACCTGTTATCATTGTAAAGAGAAAGGACATTCCACGTTTTATTATTGTATCTGTCTCGAGCTTATGAAGATTCGTTCTAATGTCATTTGTCTTAATAAAACTGACATTATTGTTTAGCGCGGTTTTAAAATCATTAAAATTCATCATCTTTTCCACATATCCGCGAGGGATACCTTTCGCTTTCTTTGTAAGTTTATTCTCATCTAATATCACAGCGTACATCTTGCTCCTTAATCCAACAAACTCTCTCACCGGCACAAACATAAACTCATCTTTCATTTTACCAATAACTTTTTTATTCGTATTATCATTAAATCCACTACTAGTCGGATAATCTGATAAATCAAATAAATTTTTATTGTTATAAACATCCTCATAGACATCATCGCATTTTATATTATAAACTAGTGAATCTGTATCGGTAAATAGCAACTCTGAATCTGGCCACTGCTTTTTGGTAAAATTATAGTGAAAATCATACATTAGCCTCTTTGATATATCAAGTACAGCTGCACCAACATAAATCGGTTTATTTAACTTTAAATTTGTCTTTCGTCGTTGTATTGCAACAAGATTTTCATTAAATATTTTCATACTGACAAAACCGTCATCATTAACTAATTTATTTCTGCGACTTATATCATTTACAATTTCGATACAAACTCTTTTTCTAATGTTCTCCATTGTCTTACCAAACACCGAGTTATTCATTAACTTAAAAAAGTTTTTCTCAAAGTCGGTCTTAGCCACAGCACGACGTTTGGTATTTAAATCAATATAATTTGACATCCACCTTAACTGATTAAATTTTAGCACACGATGGACGTTTCTCAGAAATAGTCCAGCATCTACTGCTTGTTTTAAATTTTTGTAATGTATCACGTAATTTCTTTTATTTAGCAAATTTGGAACTAACTTATTAACGATCGAATTTTTTGCTGTTGTCATGGCTCGTTGTTCAGGTGATAGTAAACTGTAATCTATCATCATCGACTCTGCACAAACTAGGATCAACTTCAACAAAATAATTGACATCGGAAAAATCTTTTTCAGTTTCTTTAAGAAACTGATCTGGAGATATCCAATGAAATCCACCGCACGGCATTGGCTCTAACATTGCATACCCGTACAAACTGACGCAATCTAGATAAATAATATAATTCGACGGGAGATTTTTATCATAATTTTTTAGATATTTATTATTAGCTACTGCATATTTTTTTGTTATAACACTAATTCCGCCTCTGGTACCTTTTTCAATAAAATTAAACATATCGACGTCTGTTAAGAGATCCAGTTCTATTTTGCTTGTTTTTAGTAGAGCGTCCCACGACAGTCCGGGAGCAGAATAATACCAACAAGGATCTAGTCCGTAATTGCTGTAGCTTACTCGACGAAAACTTTCAAAAACATCTGCTAGTAATAAAACATCTGTTTTCAAATATATATCATGATAATCACCAAATGTTTTACAACTAAATTTGTTCCAAATATCTTGTGCATATTTGTATTCATCGTCTGACACATCTTCATTTTTGAGCTGCGAGTGAAATTTATCTTTGTTAGGAAGAGAAGTTTCATCAAATCTGCTCCAGTCGTCGAGATACTCATACAGAAAGATACCTTTTCTTGTCAGTAGATTAAATTGATCACCAAAGCACTTTGCAGATTATTAAAAGTGCTACAACCTTTTACGAGTTCATCTAATGATGCTGCCATAAATTGCAGACTGTCAATGAAACGCAATTTTCCGAGAGTAACTGACATATACTTTTCAAAATTATTTGGAATACATTTTATCTTATTATTTAGTTTTAGTTTAGATTTAATTTCCTCGTTGCCAAAAGCTTCTACAATGATATGACTGTCATAGCCACGAAAGTTATGTAAAACTACAGGAATAAGCTTTGGTGCATGAAATTTTAAATTACAATTATTATGAGCTGCCCCTCTGTATTGTCCAGTTAAATGACAATGATCACGAACTTTATCACAGACTCCGTTTGAGTCTACCAATAACTTCTCGCAAATATGACAATTAACTGCTTCGTTAAATTCAAATTGCTGTTTAGACGTTATTTTCATTGGAGCTGTCTTAAATAATTTGTTAGAAATTTTATTAACATCATCTATCAGATTTTTTAATAACCATACCGCCGGACTTTCAGATTCATTATCTTTACATCTATATAACTTAATCGGAAATGAAAACTTATGGTCGACGCAACAAACTACTTTATAAGCTACTCCGCAAGGAACATGTTGCTGTATTTTTCTTGTACTCGATTTATTAGGATTATTTTCAGCGGCAGCCACTGGAACGAGTAGGCACTCGAAATCCGCATAAATAACGAAAGGTATATTTAGTTTATGATCGTAATTTTTAAATTTTAAGACTTTTTCTTTTTCGCCGGGCATATTTATTCTCTGAACGTTGATACAGTATTTAATATGTTCCTGTAGTTTCTCATTCTTTGAAAAAGCCTGCAAACATCTGTCACATAAATATTTCTTTTTTCTATTTTTATTATACTGTCCGCCAACTAAGCCGTTAAAGTCTTTTATCCAAACGTAATGTCCTTTATAAAATAATAAATTTGTTGTCTTTTGTGTAGCAGTCTCTGAACTATACCTTGGATAAACATTTTCTCGCTCATCTAGTCCGAAAATATTTACTGAAATATTGTTTGTTTTTCAAACTTTGGTATCTGATTTTCTGCCACTGGAAAATTTATTCCGTTAAAATCTAGTTCGTCTTTGTATGGCAAATACTTTTCAATTCGGTCACTGTGGTCACTCTGTGGATGTCTCTCCGACAAAATTGACCAACGAAAACATTCGTTATCATTATTTTTGACATTTATACAGCATTTTTTGTTTTTAATTTTTTTTTTGGAAGATCAACGTAAGCGCCGCTACTTCGAAGTATGTTATATTTTGCCGTATGAATTAAAACTTCCTTTATCATTTAAAATTTCCAGCCTGACCCAGATGAAGTAAATTCCTCCAATTTTTTATTTATTTCTTGGTGTATTTCATCGGCGACAGAGGCAATATTTGTTCCAGTTAATATTTTGTGTGATTTAGCTGTTAGATATGGTTCTGAAATTTCTCTGTCGAAACTTGTAGTTTCGAAAATTATATCAAGTTTATCTTTTTCGACAATATGTAATTTTGATAAAATCGTATGATACTGTACTATTAGTTTGATACTTTTGTGAGCTGCAAGTTCCTTAGATACAACAGGTTGTAAAAGATGATATAAATTTGTAGAGTTAAAATTTGCTAAAACATTTTGATCATCAAATTTGTAACTGCTGTCGTATCCGGAAAATGCACTAGCAATTTTTTCTGCTTTGATAATGCTCTTTTTAGCAATATCTCGCAATTTTAACATTATATATAGTATTTTTATATTTAATTGACTTTTTTTTACTTATTTTTCAATTAGAGATATAAAATCCCTATAGTATAATGACAGAAATTTTGAGATATATCAGAATGACAGCGGAAGAGAAAGAAACTTATCATGTTCACCCAAAGTACAACTTATATGCTGCAAATCCACTTGGTTCGGTTATTTGTATAAAATCTAAGAAATCGGTAGGAAAACCAACACCAGCTGGAATGATAATTTCAGTAAAAGGTGATGATACAGATATAACCGAAATGTTCAGAAAAGATTTTATTTATAGTTTGTTTTGCGAGGACATTCCGGAAGGACAGCGAGTCTATCGAGTAAATGGCTCTATTAGCGATGATAATATTGAAAATTTAGCTTTACAAAATGAATATCAGCCTCATCCTGTATTTGATTTATACGAAGCTAATGATAGCGGGATAATTCGACATAAAAAAACTAAAAAAGTTGTTGGAAATTTAGATAAAGATGTTTTTTTACTTATCAAAGTTAGAGGAATTAAAGCAGATTTTATTAATTATAAATCACATAGGTTTATTTATGAAACTTTTAATAACACAATTCCAAATAATTTAGTTATCGATCATATTAACAAAATTTAATCCGATAATCGCATTGAAAACTTAGATCTAGTTACATCTCAAGAAAACACTAGACGAGGGATAGGTGATGGGAATAATTTTAAAAATTCCAAAAGATCAATTATTTCAGTAAATCTGGAGACTGAAGAAGAAATAAAATTTAAATCGATCACAGCCGCTGCAAAATATCGTAAGATTAATTCAGCTAGAATAAAAGATGTTGCTGACGGCATACACAAATCGGCAACGTCAATGTCAACATTTGATAGATTTAGTTTCAGATATGATGATTAATTATATTTCGTAATTCTGTCTTAGTAAGACAGCTGTGGGCAAACATCAAAACATCATCGCGATCAAATTGTAATGTTATAAAAGTACTATCATTAAGTTTATTTTTTTCTGCTGCTGTTAGGAGAATTTTATCATTTTCGCCCTGCATTACAATAACGCCAACAGAATAAGCACTATAACCCGACAAACATTTTTGAACTGCCTCAGCTAATTCTCTGTAATTTAATATATTAACTTTTTGATGATATTTAACCTTAGAAATTCCAGTGGGAATTTCCAGAGATTTCGTTTCGCTGGCCATTATTATTATACATTAGATAAAAGGATATTATAATATGAACTTGATGAAAAGACTTGCTGATATATATTCAGAAGATTATATCGCCACAAAATTCCCTAGAAAATCTCTTGAGATTTTTTCAATTTTACCAATCACTAACGACAAATCTGCTGGTTATAGCGAAGATGATCTTTTGTACAACAACGAGTCCGACGATGAAGTAGTCGCCGTCGCTGACAGAAAAAATTACAGCAGACCGACAACTGGACGTTATAATGTTAAGTATCACATTGCTAAAAAAATAATAAAATTTAATTTTACAGTTACCGAGCAACAAATATTTTGTCAGCTTATCAAACCTTTTTTAAATCTGAAAATAATTGGTCATCAAAGAAATATAAAATATGATTTTATTTTTGTTAAAATATTTAATTTAATGCCAGTTGATAATTCAAGAAAATTACATTTAATTTCGTTATGTAAAACTATCAAATGTAAATCTGTACTTGTGAAATACGAACAAATTTATAATAACATTATTACACAAAATTGGGAAAATTCTAATTTTGTATCGACTTAGTTGGTACCCAGCTATTAAATTTATCGCTATATCCTCTCCACTTAACTAAACTTTTATCACCGCGTTTTTGGATAACTTTTGCAATAACATATACGTCTTGGGAAGTTTTCTGAAGTTCCTGTTTATAAAAGCTACCGGTTATAGGCTCACCCAATAAATCTTTTAGCGCGTATGTTACAGGTATTGTTGAAAGTACTTTATCAACAACAAATACTTCTTCGCTCCAGTTCGGAGTAAATCCTTTTTCAAATGGTTTTTT
>JAECUM010031897.1:0-14040 GCA_016617855.1 Megalonaias nervosa
TAAATATATTCTGAATTAATATATTTCTGAATTAATATAAATATATTTCTGAATTAATATAAATATAAATAAATAAAAATATATTTCTGAATTAATATGTTTCTGAATAATATAAATATATATTTCTGAATTAATATATTTCTGAATAAATATTTATAAATATAAAAATATATTTCTGAGTTAATATAAAGATATATTTCTGATATATTTCTGAATTAATATAAATATATATTTCTGAATTAATATAAAAATATATTTCTGATATATTTCTGAATAAATATAAAGATATATTTCTGAATTAATATGAATATATATTTCTGAATTAATATAAATATATATTTCTGAATTAATATATTTCTGAATAAATATTTATAAACATAAAATTATATTTCTGAATTAATATGTTTCTGAATTAATATAAAGATATATTTCTGAGTTAATATATTTCTGAATAAATAAAAATATATTTCTGAATTAATATTTTCTGAATAAATATAAAGATATATTTCTGAATTAATATATTTCTAAATAAATATGTATAAATATAAAAATATATTTCTGAGTTAATATATTTCTGAATTAATATAAAGATATATTTCTGAGTTAATATTTTTAAATATAAAAATATATTTCTGAATTAATAAAAATATAATATAAATAATATAAAAATATATTTATGAATTAATAAAAATATATTTCTGATATATTTCTGAATAAATATAAATAAATAAAAATATATTTCTGAATAAATATAATATAATATA
Organism: Megalonaias nervosa; assembly: GCA_016617855.1. NCBI lineage: Eukaryota > Metazoa > Mollusca > Bivalvia > Unionida > Unionidae > Megalonaias > Megalonaias nervosa. The sequence continues at coordinate 765 of JAECUM010031897.1, forward strand.
AATAAATAAAAATATATTTCTGAATTAATATAAATATACAAAGATATATTTCTGAGTAAATACAAAAATAAACAACAGCTATGATGATCGGTCTATCATTCCACGGGGTCCCTTCATTGCCAGTAAAGTCTTTACCATAAGGTCCTAAGAGTCCTTTCATTGGTGCCTTTGTTATGGCACTTTTCCTTTGGAAGGCCTGTTCTTATGGCCTACAGGCACTCTTCATGGTTAAGGTCTCTCTTATGACCCACAGGCACTTTATGAGGCTTTTTCGTCCGGCGAACATTCTTTCTGAATGTCCTTGTGTGGGGGTACCCTTCAGTGAGGTCACAAGGTCACGAGCTCACATGATCCTGTTGTTTATTTTAGGGAGTTCCAATTTTCATGTACCCCTCCCCAAATCAAACCCCGGGGCAAGTGCAAAACACACTCACCACGTTGTTTGACATGGCGAGAGGGGGTGTACACAGGGGAACTTCTCCAATTATGTTAGAAAAATTGGCATCCCAGGGCCAAACCACCGACAGTGTCAGTCATGGGTACTGAACTCAGGACCTTGAGTATGAGAGTTAGAAGCGCTAACCACGGACCGCCAACTTCAGTTATAAATATACGTTTCAGAAATAATTATATAGTCACCTAGCCCTCACAATGTCACCTTGACTATGTCAAGGATGATAAGTATATACTACCAGATTTCTGAATAAAATATAAAATAAATCGCGAAAATCTGCAATTTTACATAATTTAGCCATTTCTGACCTGGTTGAAAATACTGCATTATCAACCCTTGATTTCATCAAGACAGAACTGTCTAGCAATAATGCATGGATCGATATATTCCAGTTCTATCCGCATGCTACAGTATATTCCAGTTCTATCCGCATGCTACAGTCTAAACAAAAAAAAGATCGATAATGACTATATCGCACACACGGCTTATCTAAAATCTGAAAAATCTACTATAGCGCGGTTCGTTGTGATTTTATCCTTGACGCTGTCAAGGTGATTTTATCACCGTGATTTTATCACGGAATTCAGATTTTTGTGTTTGATCATATGAAATAAATAGATTCCTCAGACTTCAGTGTTTGAGGGATTAGACATATATATTACTGAATATAAATGTGTGGTCATGTACGCAGTACAAGGGAGACAACTGCTTAATTAATCTATCAGAGAGATTTACTTGACGGAGTAATCTCGCTTCATTGTGCATACCTAAATTTGATCTTTTGTTCGAATTTCTTTGAATACGCTGATTTGGTTATTTTTTCTGCAACAAATTGTACCGAACTCGGGGTGATACCAAAATATTTACCAGCTGCCTTTATAGAATTAAAAATTCTCTCTTCACCAGTCTCTACATTTGTAGATTTAACAGCCCTATTTTCGAACGTTTTACATCTCCCAGTATTTCCACATACAGTATTCTGACTCTGTGTAACAATTCGTAATTTTCCTAAAGAATTATTAATTTTATTACCGTCAATATGATCAATTACAAGTCCGTCTTCGATGATTCCATAATAACATTCGAATATGAACCTATGAGATGAATATCTTATTTTTTCCAGCATTAAATCTGAAATAACCTTTATTATCAACATTTCCGACTGATTTTTTTAATCTGTAGTTTCTGATGACACCATCACGAGACACTTCATAATTTTAAATTATTGGATGTTTCACAAATTCATTTTGCTCCATTTATATAGTAATATTATTTGTCTAAATGATTATTTTGAAAATTTAGCGAGATAGTCTTCGGTAGTTTTTATGGGGGATTCATTATTATATTTCTTATCATGATATCGTTTCAGCTCTCTATATCTTTTACAACCACACTGTACGAACAACTGAGTTTTTCCTCGTACACCAACACCACATCGTAAACACGGTTTCGGTCCTAGACTCCCTCTGCGAAAACTTTGCATATGGTAACTACAAAATTCATTTACGCAGGATTTATTACAAGGAAGAGAAAATCCCATCATTAACCACCTGCATTTGTTATTTGCTTCAATCATTATATATATAAATAAAATCTAATTAAACATATATTTGCCTTAATTATAGCATGGAGGAATTTGAGAGATTATCCGTAATTGAACCTTCTAGAGCAAGATTCGATCTTGACAAACTACCAAAATCTAAATTTAGTTTTCCGATGCAAGATCTGGCTTTGATAAATAGCGATATAACTGATCGTATCCGTGAAGCCAAGAAAGAATTTCGCCACGATGGTGCGGCTCATACTTGGTCAACATTCAGAATTATTGCCGACACCAGCGGTGTTGTAGATGTTAGAATGAATGACGAACGAGGAAGAAATATTATCAACTATCTCGACAATCAGCGATATATTATTCTTGTAAAATTTATTGTGCAGACAGATGACGACACCGTGATAAACGTGACCCTGTCCGCCTGACACAGTCAGGACACACTGGAAATAATACTGTTATGTTAAATAAAAAATCCAAACCAGGAACACTGACTGGTATTGATAAACCGTATTATGAACGAGAGTATTCTGTAACTGCAGTTGTTTATGCGATATATCCGCTAAATGATAAACCTAGCGTTAATAATCTCAAACCAATGAAATTTTCCCGCTTAAATTGCGTAGCTGAGCGAGTTACAGAACATTTCACAAACGCAGTACGAGGAAACGGTTTAACTGATCTAAGACGTAATAAAATAAATAATGGGCAGAAACAGTTAAAGATACCGGAGCATCTATTAGCGACGTTGCTAAACTAGAAAAAGAATTAAGATTTCCGATCACGGTGAAGACATTAACAGAAGAGAATTTATACAAACCAAAATATAAGAAAATTGGAACCCTTATAACAATTATTGATCATAATGCACTTGCATGGACATCCGCGGTAACAATATTTCCACGAGAGAGAATAGTTAAATTTTACAGCGATTATATATTTGACGTTATCAATGATATTAGTAAGAGTGACCCTGTGTCTGTGTGGTTATTTCGAAGTTCAGAATCCATATATTATGATCAGTTTGTACGACCTAACGGTGAAATTTATCGTGAAGAATCACTCCACGATGAAATGAAAAATATTGCTCGGAAATATACCCCCTTGATTATGTCAAGGACGAAGTCAAAGTTGAACAATTACTAAATAATTGCTTCACCGTTCCATCGGTTGCTGCCCATGCTGCTCAGGAGAAAAATTCATGGAAACCGACACGAGTGGAATTTCTTGAAGATATCCAGCACAATTGTGTCGAATATGGACACGGCGGATTGTGGAATACCAAATACAATCATAAAGATATTATATCGGTTGATATGGTAGCATGTTATCCTGGAAGTTTTCTTGGATATGGAGAATGTTCTGAATACTTTAAAAGATTTGGACATCCCATACACGAGATGACCAGAGTTGCGATAAACGGACTCTTACCAAATTTTGACTTAACTGGATTTGCTTGTATAGAGTCATTTGAATTTGCGGAAAATCTGCATCCGATTATTTATGTTTGGTTTGGAAGACATTTCTCAGAAAATATTGGGCTCCAATAGCACTATTACGATATATGCTTGATACTGGAATTTTAGTGTTGTTGAACATAAACGAAGCCATTATAGCGTATCGTCCGCAGAAACAAGTTTGGTTACCACAGCAAAAGAAATATTCCCTGACAGAGTCAGGTGATGAAAATCCTGATATGACTGAGTATGAAAATAAAGTTGCAAAAGATCTTGGTAGGAAAATAATCGGTAAGTTTACTCAAGGAGGATCATATGATCATAAACGAATGTGTACAAGATTAATTATGTATGATGCTGAACTCGATTTTATAAATGCTGATACAAAGGAAAAAAACACATTTGTGAGTCGGAATAATGCTTATTTATCAGACGGGACTAAATTAGGTACAATCGTGAGCTATATTGATGTTGGGTCACCGCAATTCACTCATTTAAGATCTTCTATGCTCGCTTACGTTTCGATAAATTTATTATCGATGATAAACAAATTCCCTCGTTACGCGGTCAGAGTTGCCACGGATTCATTTTATATAAATAAAGCTTATAAAGATTTGCTAAAACCGCTACTCATGGAGAATAAAACAAGAAAATATCCTTGATTATTCCGAATCTGCAGACGTTGAAATCAAGGAAATATATTACAGCAATGACAATCAAATATTAAAATCATCAGCACCATCTGTGTTTGATCCTGTGGCCAAACATAAAACCGTTTATCTCAATGGACCTGGAGGCTCTGGAAAAACAACACGTGCCATTGAATTATTTCGGCACGGTACTTCGTACTCCGCTGATATGATTGTGCTGACACCTACACACAGATTAGCCAGAGAAATAAATGAACGAGGAGTAAAATCATGCACGTATCATGGTTTCTTCAGATGGTACGGGGATACGTGGACACCTGAGCGAATGGGTGAAAAATATATACCCCGGATTATCATCTGGGATGAAATTTGTACGGTGTCGTTAGAAATATTAAAAATATTTCTTGACTGGTTACTGACAAAAAATACTGCTGTGATAATGTGCGGCGATCATGGTCAACCGCAACCTTTTGTTGGGCAGTCTCCGCACGAATGGTTAAAAACGTTTGTGGATTACTATGAGGAGATAACCGATGATCATAGAGCTATTGATGATACCCTGAAAGAATTTAAAAGATTAATCAGACTACAGCCAGATAGAATACAATGTGATATAATACGTGAAATAATTCCGGAAACTCCTGTGAACGATTTTTGGAATTTGTGGATACCAAATGATTTAATATTTGCAAGTAGAAAGATAGTTCGTGATGAATTGCAAGAGAAATTATTTTTGTTACATAAAGAAAAATTTTCAAATCTACCTGTACCATTGTGTTATCGCCCAGCAGATACTCGACGACAGAATGCTGATGTTGAGATTCCAGGAACAAATGACAAACAAAATCTTGTGTTCAATGATATTGTTTTAGTTGATGTTGATGTTGTTGAGAGCGCGTTGATCATGGATAAAACTCCATGGAAATTAGGATATGCTATAACAATTCATTCGTCACAAGGACTAACTATTACTGATACAAATATTTGGATTGTCGATGATAGAATCGAATGGTCAAATTTAGTTTATCTCGCAGTGTCTCGAGTCAGAAGACTATCTCAACTGCACAGGGTTATTATGAATTTTACAGAAAATAATAATCAAACTGCTAGCAATGGCGTAATGAAAAAAAAACTATTTGGTTATAAGCAATGTGACAAACAAAATAATCGCGACTTTGATATCGACGCTGAATTTATTATAACACTAAAACAACGACAGAATAATCATTGTGCAAGTTGTAACTGTAATATGCTATGGGAATATTCGAGTAATAATCCAAGACAGTTCACCGTAGACAGAATTAATAGTAGTATTGGTCACACACGCGAAAATGTGATGCTGACCCGTCCCGAATGTAATCGACGTAGGGGTGCCAGTTTACAAAAGTGAACGCAGTGGTAATTGTGTGTCTTCAGGAATTACTTGTAACTGTTCACGTACAAATCCACGCTGAGGAGCATTCGAATCCAGTCTGTAGATTGCAGGTCTACCCGTGGATCTAACCACGCTAGAAATTTTATGTGTAGTCTCACTCCAGATAGGATCAGTTGCTCTTTTTTTACCCCCTTCAAGTTCACCGGGTTCATATAAATATCTTACAGTCACATTACCCAGTACTGGTTGAGAGAGAGTCATGTCGTTGCCTGACGTTGTCAGGTGGTATATGTTTCTTTGTAATCGCATTAATTGGTTTCATAGAAATTGAACAAGTAATTTCATTATTTAACGCAGCTATCACACTTGGTAATCTTGCAACCCATTCACGAGATCTATTGTCTTTTTGAATTATTTCCTTCGCATACTGATATCCAAATAACCGCTCAGCGAGTGTTCGATTAAATCGTTCAACTATTGCCTGATCACGATGAATTGCGGTGTGTCCTCGTCTGATTTTGACATTATGTTGCTTCATCAGCGATGATACTGTACCAAGAAATTCTTTGCCAGGATCAACTTGTAGCAACTGTGGCAATTGCAAGGGTCCTCGTTGATAAATTCGTTCAAACGCAGATGCAACTTCAGATGCTGCTTTTGTTGACAGTGGTTCTGCTTCTTTATATCTACTTGTAACCTCAACGACAGTCAACGCGTATTTGAATGTCTGACGTCTACGTGTTTTAATAGTATCATGTGGTAAAAACAAAATGTCTGCTTGATGAAATTCACTGGGAACGCTGACATCAAAATACGCGTACTGAATCTTTTTAGGTGGTGGTAGATATATTTGCCATATTACCTGTCGTGCTAACCACGCTGCAGCAACAGCACGTGAGACTTTTGCTGCTTCAGCAAGTTTACTAATCGCTGCTCTACCCTTCCAATATCCTTTTGGGCTATAATAAACAGATTCCATTATAATAGTTATATAATTAATTACTATCCCCTAGCATTAGTTTACCCTTCATAGCAGATTTCACTAGAAAACTAGCAAGTTTTTCTCTGAGAGATTTATCTTTTATAGAATTTAACGCATGAATCAATTTCACATCTGCAATATGTCGTTGTTGTAAAATCCTTGCTTGTATACGCAACATCGTGAACGTGACACGCGTGATCAATCGCATTTATTGGATACTCTCCTGGTCTTGGTTGATCTCGTTCGTCAAGTCGGATATCAAGTCGAGTTCCAGGACCACAATAATTATATCTGGGTAAATGTTTTTCCACGGGATACTTCGCCCACGTAGCCCCTGGTAATTTTCCCAACGAAGTAGCGATATCACCACCTGTTTTCGTAGACTTGTCAAGGGAGATAAATCTTTATTTGTTTGTACCACAATTTTCACACTTGCCTGTCAGTGCGCGTTTTTTATTTGTTGTTATTATTGTTGTTAATCCACTGGTCCCACCAACGGTGGGGGTGGGTGCCTTGCATCGAACACAATATAGATTCATATTATTTATTATTATAGATATAATTGATTTCTCAGCGACACGAAAACAGGAGACAGTCAAACATCACCCAGCGCTACCGAATTCTATCAGGATGATAATAATTGGGCCATCTGGAAGTGGTAAAACGCAATTATTGCTTAATCTGATAATGAGATGGCTCAAGTCGGATAAGTTATATTTAGTGGCACCATCTGTAGATGATCAACGATGTTATGAAGTACTTAACGATTTTAATGAAAATGCCAAATCGTTATATGAAGACAATGACAGTGATGGAGTCAGCATTATTGATTTTATCACCGATATTGATGAAGCGCCATCTGTGGATGACCTGGATGGACGTATTAATAATCTTGTAGTATACGACGATGTCATACTGGACAAACAATCAAATCCAGCTCGGATATTTTCTCGAGGTAGGCATAAAAACACAGACGTGATTTATGTTACTCAAAGATATACGCAAATACCTAAAGTAATCAGAGGCAACTGCAATATTTTGGCTGTGTTTAACGGAGTTGATAATCATACGCTGCAAAATATTTATTATACTTGGTGTTCAGGGGATATGGATATGATCAAATTTAAAAATTTCTTTGCACACGCGCAAGCAACTCCGTCTGGTTTTATAACAATAAATTTACATGATCCTAGGTCGAGATATCGTAACGGACTTGATAAAATATTTGGTTAATTACTGCAGCAGAGAGGTGAACTGACAAAAATCACGCGAAGGAGTACATAAACGGACATGAATAAAATTTACAAACACAGGTTTCACGAACGAGTAACAGCGTAAATAACCCACGTAGAGAGAATCTCAATTCGATTAGAGGTTCAGGTTTAGCGTTATTGACCCTATATTTTTTTGCCTTATTTAGTATGATTTTCATGCTTAAATATATTTGCTCGAAAAATAATTGTAGGGTTCACCCTCTCTGCTGCTAAAGGTCAACCAGAAATACTTATCATATTAGACAATCTCAAGCTAAGAATATCATAATTTCAACTTAACATTTTGTATATTTCTATAGCCACCCAAAATGATAACTTTGGGTTTGCTAGTGATAGTGATAAATTTATTTTTGTCAGTAATTATGCATTATATTAACGTTATTTTTCATATCACTTGGTTTGTATGTATGATTTAATTGTGAACTTCCCCCTCAGAAAGTCTCTATCCTGCGGCAAATGAGGCATCACTTTAATGTCATAAGAACATAATTGGTTTTTATGTATATATATCAGTCCTTGCCTAGAAGCACAAAAAATCAGTCTCGGAAACACTGCAGAATTCAGTTTTCCTAATACACCACTTTGATTATCAATACCTCCCAAAATAATATTTGACCAATGTCAGTTCAAACAGTTTTCGGAAATTTCTCCTCTTTTCAGAGTAAATTCAGTGACACCAGAGCTTCATATAGAACTCATACGCTTCTATATAAAGACGGTTTGAAAGATGGAGGTAAAGTTTGAACCGCCATTGCAGCACACCATGGCACCATCTTGAGCCGGTTATCGGATAAAGCCTTATAGTTTGACTATACCTGACTATACCTCCCGCTTGTTTGTAACCCCCTGCCGATTTCAATAACGAAAAGTATAAATTAGATCAGAAATGTTCATTGACTTATAATTTCTAACCTGACTGTGACCAGGGAAGCCCTACCACTGCCATCCTCTACGCGTTTCATGCTTAACGGAAGTTTTAAATATAAACGACGGCCATGCTCGAGATCCATTTCCATTTCCTGGACAAGTCCATTTTCACTGAAGGGGTTTATGAACGACTAAACATGTGTGTACGTAAAAGGAAAATACTATGTCGTCTGCTTCCGATATTTACAATCTTGAATCAAGCGAAGGAAAAGAATGACAACTACAAATTTGTCTTTTACGTGGATTTAGCAAGCGGCGTAATTTCTATGTACATGTGTGCAAAGGACATAACTCTAAACTCAACATTATGATAATTTACGGAATTATCCGGCAGTTACCTAATAGGATGAACTACGTCACAATGTTGTCTGAGGAAATCAACTAGCCCATAGTGTACGCAACATAGCGCCGTGTTAGTATGGAAAGTTTTGACGAGTTCTTCCAGTGATGTCGACATGAACTGAAAGGAATCGATGAATCGGAAAGGTCCAATCGAGAACGACATATATTTTTAAAAATTGTGGGGGATGCATGTGATGTGAGCTCCCATTTCAGCGAGAAGGGGTTTGACTCGTGAATGACTGAGGGCTGTCACGATGAAATTTCCATCGTATCCTCGTAGATTATGCGCGATGACTGGAAGGAAGTCTGCATCTTTGAAGAGTAGATTACAGTGATCATGAGCGGCTCCTCGATAACGTCCAGTGACATGACAATGGTCTCTTACTTTTTGATCATAAGGTTGAAAGTTCTCTTCGCAGATATGAAATCACTGCGCTGCTTTGTGTTGTCGCAGTTGTGGTGGTGTGAGTGAAATCATCTTGGCTGGAATTTTTTCGAAGGGCTTGGAGGCGTTTCCACTCCTCAACGAGTTCCTGAAAGAACTAGGGAAAGCAATCCTCACCGCGATGCTTTCGATAGGGTGAGGACAAAGGCTTATCAACGGAACAGCAGGTTTTATAGCCAATCGCGCAGGGGATATGTTTGTGTTCTACTTGAGAAACATAATGGATCTAAATAGGGCATGTAGTGTGAGACGCAATCAGCAATGTCTTTAGCGGGATGCGATTGCAGAAAGGATAGCCCACACGAGGCAGTAGTCATCGTTGTTTTTGACATTGAAACAGGCTTTGGTAGCTAGGATTTGCTTGGGTAGTGGTACAAACTTACTTCCGCGTAACGGTGTAAATTTGAAAGCTGGAAACGAGGTAGAATTGACTCCAGCAAAGATACATACTCGGTATCATCTCGACGTGATCGACTTAGGATTTCATGCTGAAGTCGAAGGAGTTTGGAAGTCTGAGCGGTTTTTCCTTTGAGTGCTTTGCACTTGTCTCGCGGTTGCTTCAGGTACTATTGCGTGGCGAGGATCTCTCGTCGTGCTATCGCCTTGCACTCTTTGATGAGCTTACGACTTGAAGTACCTCTGGGAATCGTCTTAAGGTCTCTTCAGGCTCGTTCGATGAGCTGAAACAGAACGGCATTCGATCCTGGATAGGGTACTGGAGTACACGACAATATTGTGGCTGACATCGACTGAGCGATGCTCCTGTGTCGACGAGCAAGATTATGACGAAGGATAAGCTCTCTTCCTGGATCAGATTCCATGGATACTGAGCAAGATTTTAGCCTCTCCTTGTAGTGATAGAGATGCTATATAATATAGTCAAGTATTTCATTTCTATAATTGCTTGTTAATTTTGTCGTTTCTTTAATTGTATAGCAAAAAATGTTTAATCTATATTATATAGCACAATGCCTCTGCGTGGGACACAGACGTTTGTGTGGTTACCTCAGGGTAGTACGGAAAAGTGGAACAAGTTCTGTACTTAAGAGTACTGCGCACAGCATTTTGCTCTCATCGAGCTTGGAAGTCCAGGGATGAAACCTTGCATGGGACGTCAGGAACGGGTTCGGGGTCAGCTCCAGGTGTGTCAGTGCTGCGTTGGACGAAACATCCGGGTGATTAAATATTACTACGAAAAAGCGAGAACTACCCAGAGACCTAAATACCATCCAGCGTTGTTCGACTAGTTTTTGGCTAAGATTAGGCATGACGCAGTGGAATGTGCATCCCGTGTTTAGTCGTTACGAAGCTAACACGGAGGGAGAGGTGCGTAGCGTACGCACGAAAATCAGACATGGGATGAGGTTTAGCACGACGGGTTACTTCATCGTTCATGTGTTTGTCCATGGAGTGAGGGCTACGATGTACCGTCATCGTTTTGTGTTAGAAGATCATCGGGGAATGGTTCCCATCGGATATTCGGTCTTTCATCTCAACGGAGATACCTCGGATAATCGGCTGTGCAACTTGGAGATAAGACCTGACGAATAGCAAAAGAAATATTTTAGAAATTATATTTTCATATTTTTGTCTACGCCTCGGTGGATCTGTACATCAGATTGAGGAGTTCTTCTCGATGCATGCTGGAGATACAGTACTTTAAAAGGAGTTCTCTATCATAGACGATGTTGAGCTTGCCATGGTCGTAGAGTTCTTTTGTTGTGCTGCCGTGAGCAACACGAGATCGTGTCCTATGCCCACGACTTTGGTGAGTGAGAGAGCTACTCTGATGTCGATGGAGATGGAGCGCATTGACGATAGCATCCTCGAGATCTTTCCGATTTTCCACGAAGAAATTCGTCAGATATCGAGTCTGGTCCACAATCAGCCATCTATACGTCCTCCAAGATAATTTTAAGATCTTTGCAGCGTTTTTACACCTAGACATCGCATGTAGTGCTGCTTGTTGAGATGCTCATCGTAGAAGATCTTCACGACAATGTCTTGGGATAAGTCCGCCCGTTGCTCTCGCGTGAATAATGCCTGTCCACGCGTTGCTCCTTATACTTTAGTCAGCATCAGCTCGAGCGTCACAGGAACGTGATTTTGTAAGACTGTGGCGATGGCTTCATGACGCATTTTGGGGTGATGAAAGATTACATTGGTTACAAAGACTTATACGTCAGACATCTTCATATTTCTGGTCATACACCTTTTCGAATAGGCTTAATGTTCTATTTCCTACCATTTCCACGATGAGGTCGTCGACGGTCCTCATCTCGTGAATGAGCCAGGACATGTCGAAGGAAGCTCGACGCAAGTACGATTGGATTATATTGAGCATTTTCCGATAGGATAGCATGGCCTGCTTGATGATATTTTTTTGGCTTCCAATTCTGGCTCGAGGTGTTTCATCAGGGTCTGCATACCTAGTCTAGCTCCGGACAAAATCAACATCATTGGATTAGCCATCGCTCCCGTGGAGATGACTCCGGTGGCCGTCACAACAAGAGGAATAATCGAAATGATTCTGAAGATGCGTTTGTAATGTCGGTACGCATGTTTATACTCTCCGATGATACTCGTAGACTCTCCGATGATAATAGCGGTAATACAATTCTAGTTCGCGACGCTGCTCTACCGACATGTTTTCATCTATGTGTTTAAATTCGAGGACGGGCTTCATGTTCTCTTGATGAGTGTTTTAAGCTGTGGCATATAATCTTTGAGAAATCTGATACGCGTTTGATCCACTTGGACGGTTCTATCGTCGAACTCGTTGATGAGATCACGGTTCACCGGTATCCTACACGACAGATTCCTTTTGATATCGGTCATCAGGTTAAATTTCACAAGATCCGCTAAAGTGTCAGGATCTTCTTGAAGATTCATATGCTCCAAGTACTCATAATAACTAGCTACCACAGCTACACGAAACGTGGATCATCACGATCATATCAGTAAAGGTGATAAAAAGCATTCTCTATTTTCTATACGTTTCTATTGACTTTTTGTGTTAGCTACTATCTCTCGACAAATATCTACGACACCCAGGAGAAACTCATACGTGGAAGAGTTTACATCCAGATAGGTAACAGGGAGATTGACAAAATGTCCTTTGACGATGGCGTCACCCTCCCTAAGAACCATCTTACACACGAGTTCGTCCCGCTTAAAACTCTACAGATACTGGTACGCTGTTGCAGCCAGATTCGGTTCCACCTTTCCATGGTCTCCATACATGAACACATACCATAAGGCTTCTCTGGCCTTAAGAGGATCCAACACTAGTTCCGGAGCCTCATCGTCGCTTTCAGCAGAGCGTTCATTGAGCGCCATCACTGCCATAATCGTGTCCACGTCCACATATTCCAGTCCGATCTGCTGAAAATTGTTTGTTGATAGACCCAAGCAGAGCTCGATTACCTCAAAAGTGTTTTCGGGAAATCACCTTGTCCATGCACTCCTGATCTTTCTTGTGGGCCTCCTTGTACTTTCAGCCATATAGTCATCCTTTGACACAGCCCGTGCACACGATGATGTCCACGAGGCCTGGATGTAATTCCTGAATGATATCCTGGACGAGGCCTTCGATGGTTATGTCTAACCGCGTGGAATCTCGATCGTTACAAAATTTAAAGACCATCCAGTACCGATCGATGGCCTCTCTGAGCTGCTCCTGCCGCATGTGTCCCACCGGCAGATGAGACAACATGACCTCGTGATCTTTTCATCGCTTGTACTCCTCTTCCAAGGAGGATTTATCCACATTTCTTACTTAGTTTACGGTCTCGTGTATTCCCGTAGTCTGCTTGAGC
>JAECUM010031898.1:0-20211 GCA_016617855.1 Megalonaias nervosa
GCAGCGGTACGTGGAAATGGTTTAACAGATCATTGACGTGACAAAATAAACACATGGGCGGAGCGAGTTAAAGATACCTGAGCGTCTATCAGCGATGTTGCTGAGGTAGAAAAAAAATATTAAGATTTCCGATTACGGAGATTTTATACGCACCGCAATACACAAAAGATGGAGCTCCGATAACAATCATTGATCATAACGCGCATGCATGGACGTCCGCGGTGATGATATTTCCACGAGACAGAACAGATAAATTTTACGACGGCGTTATATTTGATTTTATCAACGATATCAGTAAGAGTGACCCTGTATCTGTTTGGTTATTTCGAATTTCCGATGATGGAAATTACGATCAGTTTGTGCGGCCTAGCGGAGAAATTTATCGTACAGAATCACTCCACGAAGAAATGAAAAATCTTGCTCTGAAATACATGAACGGTGATGAAATCACTGTCGAACAATTACTGAATAACTGTTTTACCGTTCCATCAGTTGCTGCTCACTTTGCTCAAGAGAAGAATTCATGGAGATTTACAAGATCGGAATTTCTCGAAGACGTCCAACGTAGTTGCGTCGAATACGGACACGGCGGATTATGGAATACTCGATACGATCACAGCGACGATATATCAGTTGATATGGTAGCGTGTTATCCTGGAAGTTTTCTTGGATACGGAGAGTGTTCTGAATATTTTAAAAGATTTGGTCATCCACGTCACGAGATGACAAGAGTTGCGATAAATGGACCTTTGCCAGATTTTGATCTGACTGGATTCGCCTGCGTCGATTCATTTGAATTTGCAAGAGATCTTCATCCGATTGTTTATGTGTGGTTTGGAAGACATTTCTCAGAAAAACACTGGGCTTCTATTGTGTTGTTACGATACAAGCTTGATGTAAAAATTTTAATATCGTTGAAAGTAAATGGCGCGATAATAGCATATCGTCCGCAGAAACATGTTTGGTTGCCAGAACCAGATAAATTCGATATAGAAAGCGATGTCAGAGAAAAATTTCCTAATCTTGACGAGGATGAAGTTGTTAAACTTATTAATGTTGTATCCGGATACAACAAAGAAAACAATGAGAAAGTTGCAAAAGATCTCGGCAGAAAAATAATCGATAAGTTTACTCAGGGAGGTGCGTATGATCATAAACGAACGTGTACCAGGTTGATCATGGACGATGCAGAACTCGATTTTATAATTGCTGATACGACGGAGAAAGGTACGTTTGTGAACCGAAATGATGCTTGGTTGTCGAACTGAACTAAATTAGGTACAATTGTGAGTTAGACCGATGGCGAGTCTCCGCAATTTACTCATTTAAGATCTTCGATGCTCGCGTACGTTTCAATAAATTTGCTATCGATGATAAACAGATTTGTTGATACCACGGTTAGAGTTGCCACAGATTCATTTTATATAAATAAAACATGTTTGGATTTGCGAGATACATTACTTGGCACTGGTGAATGAGGATCATGGAGAATAAAACGCGAAAACATATTTAGTTATTCTGAATCCGCCGACGTTGAAATTGCGGAAAAGTATTACAATAATAACAATCAAATACCAACATCGACAGCGCCATCTGTGTATGATCCTGTAGCCAGGCATAACACCGTTTATCTTAATGGGTGTGGTGGTTCTGGTAAAAAAAAAAACACACGCGATTGAATTATTTAGACAGAGTACTTCTTACTGCGTTGATATGATTGTGCTGACGCCCACACACAGACTCGCCAGAGAAATGAACGAACGAGGGGTAAAATCATAGACGTATCATAGTTTTTTTCCGATGGTTCGGAGACGCATGGACTCCTGAACGAATGGGTGAGAAATATGTTCCCAAGATTATTATCTGGGATGAAATTTGTACGGTGTCGTTGGAAGTATTAAAAATGTTTCTTACGTGGCTGTTTTCGAAGAATACAGCTGTAATAATGTGTGGCGATCATGGTCAACCACCACCTTTTGTTGGACAATCTCCACACGAATGGTTAAAAACGTTTGTAGATTATTAAGAAGAAATAAATGATGATCATTGATGAACCTCTGAAAAAATTTAAAAAGTTAATCAGACTTCAACCAGATAGAATACAATGTGAAATAATGCGTGAAGTAATTCCAGAAACTACGATGAGTGATTTCTGGAATTTATGGAAACCTGCTGATTTGATAGTTGCAAGTAGAAAGATAGTTCGTGATACACTTCAAGATAAATTATTATCTAAACACAAAGAAAGGTTTTCGAATCTACCTGTACCACTGTGTTATCGACCAGCAGATACACGAAAACAAAATATCGAACTTGAAATTCCAGGAACTAATGAGAAACAAAAACTTGTACTTAATGATGTTGTCGCAGTTCCTGTCAGTGCTGTTACGAGCGCGTTAATAATGGATAGATCTCCATGGACGTTAGGATACGCTATAACGATTCATTCATCACAAGGATTAACTACTTCTGATACAAATATTTGGATTATTGATGATCGGATCGAATGGTCAAATTTAGTGTATCTTGCGGTATCTCGAGTCAGAAGAATATCTCAACTGGGCCTGGTTATCATATACAATGATAATATAATCGCTGACATCGTTAACGATGAAGTTGTCAAGAAAATATTATCTGGGTATCGACATTCTGACAACAACAAAAAAAAAATAACCGCGATTTTGATTTCGACGTTGAATTTATTTTGACACTGAAACAACGACAGAATAATCATTGTACAAGTTGTAACTGTAATATGTTGTGGCAGTATTCGAATAATAATCCAAGACAGTTTACCGTTGATAGAATTAATAGTAGTCTTAGTCACACGCGCGAAAATGTGATGCTAACCTGTCTTGAATGCAATCGATGTAGGGGTGCCAGTTTACAGAAGTGAACGCGGTGGTAATTGTGTGTCTTCAGGAATTACTTGTAATTGTTCACGTACAAATCCACGTTGAGGAACAGTTGAATCTAGTCTGTAGATTGCACGTCTACCTGTGGATCTAACCACTCTGGAAATTTTATGTGTGGTCACACTCCAGATAGGATCAGTTGCTCTTTTTCTACCCCCCTTCAAGTTCACCGGGTTCATATAAATATCTGACAGTCACATTACATAACACTGTGTGTTTTGAAAAATCACGTCGTTGTACAGGTATATATTTTTGGTGATCGCGACGGTGGGTTTCATAGAAGTTGCACGAGTAATTTCATTATTTAACGCAGCTATCACACTTGGTAATCTTGCAACCCATTCGCGAGATCTCGTATCTGCCTTAATTATTTCCTTCGCATACTGGTATCCAAATAATCTCTCAGCAAGTGTTCGATTAAATCTTTCAACAATTGCCTGATCACGATGAATTGCGGTATGTCCTCGTCTGATTTTACATTACGTTGCTTCATCAACGATGATACTGCACCAAGAAATTCTTTGCCAGTATCAACCTGTAATAGTTGTGGCCATTGCAAGGATCCTCGTTGATAAATTCGTTCAAATGCAGATGCAACTTCAGTTGCTGTTTTAGTTGATAGTGGTTCTGCTTCTTTATACCTACTTGCAATGTCAACGACAGTTAACGCGTATTTGTATGTGCGTGATTGACGTCAACGTGTTTTAATGGTATCATGAGGTAAAAACAAAATATCTGCTTGATGAACTTCATTGGGAGTACTGACATCAAAATGTGCGTGTTGAATTTTTTTAGGTGGACGTAGATAGATTTGCCATATTGCCTGTCGTGCTAACCACGCTGTAGCAACAGCACGTGAGACTTTTGCTGCTTCAGCAAGTTTACTAATCGCTGCTCTGCCTCTCCAATATCCTCTTCGGCTATAATAAATCGATTCCATTATAATAGTTATCTATGGTTAATTACCGGCCCCTAGCGCTAGTTTACCTTTCATCGCAGATTTTACTAGGAAGCTAGCAAGTTTGTCCCTGAGAGATTTACTTTTTATAGAATTCAGCGCGTGAATCAACTTCACATCTGCAAGATGTCGTTGTTGTAAATCCTTAGTTTTATACGCAACATCATGAGCGTGACACGCTTGATCAATTGCATTTATTGGATACTCTCCAGGTCTTGGTTGATCTCGTTCGTCAAGTCGGATATCAAGTCGGGTTCCAGGACCACAATAATTATATCCAGGATGTTGTTTTTCTCCTGGGTATTTAGCCCATGGAGTTCCTGGTAATTTTCCAAGTGAAGCAGCCATATCACCACCTGTTTTTGTTTTGACGAAATAAATTTGTATTTGCCTGTGCCACATTTCACACACTTACCTGTAAGTGCAAGTCTTTTATTTTTTGTTGTTAATGTTGTTAATCCACTGGTGGGGGTGAATGCTCTGCATCGAACACAATATAAATTCATATTATTTATTATATTTGTACAACATGGATGTCATTGATTTCTCAGCGACACGAAAACAAGAGCCAATCAAGCATCATGCAGTGTTACCAAATTCTATCAGAGCAATCATAATAGGTCCATCTGGGTCTGGTAAGACGCAATTATTGTTAATCTGATAATGAGATGGCTAAAGTGGGATAAGTTGTATTTAGTAACACCATCTGTAGATGATCAGAGATGCTACGATGTACTTTAAGATTTTAATGAAGAAGCGAAGTCGTTGGATGAAGACGACGACGGAGTCGTTCAAGATATTGTTGATTTTATCACTGATATTGATAAAGCTCTGTCTGTGGATGATTTCGATGGACGCATTAATAATCTTGTAGTATACGACGATGTGATGCTGGACAAACAATCAAATCCAGCTCGGATATTTTCCCGAGGCAGACACAAAAACAGTGATATTATATATGTTACTCAGCGATATACACAAATACCTAAAGTGATCAGAGATAACTGCAATCTTCTGGTTGTGTTTAATGGAGTCGATACACATACTCTGCGAAACATTCATCAGACTTGGTGTTCAGGGATATGGATATGATTAAATTCAAAAATTTCTTCTCAAAAGCGCAAGCTACCCCGCATTGATTTATCACGATAAATTTACACGATCCTCGTTCACGATATCGTATAGGTCTGAATAAAATGTTTGACTGAAAAACACAGCAGCAGAGAGGCTGAACGACAAAAAATAAGTGTGCGCGTCGCAAACAAAAACGCCTAAATGATGAAAAAAATACGTCAGTGGGAAGTAACAAAAACGAGCTAATACGGATGATTTCGTTATTGCGGTCTGTTTCCCCGTCGTATGGAAATATGTTCGGTTAGAGGTTTCGGTTTGACGTTGTTGACTTTTGTTCTCAGCTTTTATAGGAACCTTTATTTTTGCGAACGGACCCTTCTAATACCTTTGTAGGGTTCAGCCTCTCTGCTGCTTGATTACAATAATATGGTACCTAACGATAAGGATGTTGATGGCCCTGTACATGTTAGAAAACACTAAATAGCATTTGTGA
The DNA here is from genome assembly GCA_016617855.1 of Megalonaias nervosa. Classification (NCBI taxonomy): domain Eukaryota; kingdom Metazoa; phylum Mollusca; class Bivalvia; order Unionida; family Unionidae; genus Megalonaias; species Megalonaias nervosa. The sequence continues at coordinate 5,441 of JAECUM010031898.1, forward strand.
TCACGATAACATGGTACCTAACGAAAAAGATGATGCCCCCCCCCCATATTAGACTCACTAATATGGAATTATTGATCATCATAATATGGTACCTAAAGATAAGTATGTTGTCCCTGTACGTCTTTGACACACTAAAATAGATCAGGCTTATAAAACTCAAAACCTTTTAGACGGAGAACTAGATCATCCAATAGCTTTCCCCTTCGCAAAGGATTTCGCTGTTTAATGACGTTGTATTTTTTTGAAAGTGCAAACAGCTATATATTTTGATTATTGATAGGCCTGGAATTTCTATTGTAAAACATGTAGGAGGCTCAACTGGTTATTTACAAATGAAAGGGCGTTAAGTAGTTGCTTGTAGCCGCATAGGATAGAAACCGTTCGAAGTATTAGTAGTAACAATTGAGTAGTACCAGTTGTAGTATAGTCCCATGACCTTGACACTAGGACTGAAATCTAACCATAAATGCATTACTTTCCAAGTCACGTCTTTGCGCACTCTATTTTGACTAGGTAACTGTTTTTCTCTTAAACTCTATACTTTTGAACGATCATGGCAGAAATTTACTTATTTTGGCGAAAATTGTACGGTCTTCTTTGAAACTATTTCCGGTAACAGTATAATACCAGTAAGTCATTTATATGACTCTATTCAGTATAAAGTGAACATCTGGCAGAATAGGTCTATTTTTAGCATGGAGAAACCAACTAAACTGGTCACTCTCACTCTGCGTATTCTGGTTTTTTATCAGCCAACCTCAATGCAACATCCAGCAACTGTTATAATATTTGATGATTTATTTAATTAAAAATATTCACATGATCTAGTACATGATGAGATGAATCTAAATTCAAAGCTCAACATGAACTGTCAGGCCTCTTAATGAAAATATAGCAAGTCGACTTCCACAATGATCAGTTCGTGATAAATGGCGTTAAATTGATTGTCCTGGAGAATTATGAATTAATTGAGATAGCCCGCAGTTTATCCACGTGTCGTTTTTCAGTCCGTTTTAATTTAATGACCTTTCATTGAGACCGCACTGCTATTGATTGCTCACCCATTATTTCACTATATGCATGCAAAGTCGGCACGATTGCATTTGCAATGAAAAGAACACGTACAAGGTCAAAGTTCTCTTTTTCGCTGAAAATTGTATGAGAAAGCAAATTAAACTTATCAAAAAGTGTTCAATCAATCAAACTTAGCATATTTGTCCGAAAAAAAGGATCGCATTTTATGTTCTATCTTCTTTTCCTAATTACTTTATGTTCTATTTTGTTTGATACTCGTAGTGTAATCATCCGTGAGCATATTTGTTTCGATGAACTATAGTCTTTCATGAGCTTTCTGTTTTTGCGAGAGTAGTGCCTTTACGTTGTGCAATGTGTCTCTTGGTGAAGTCAAACATTTTACCCCATAATATATTCAGCTTTATATTTCATAATACCGTTATTCAAGAAATGTCGCAAGCGAACTGCTTTCTTGATTTTTATTAACACAATATGTCGATTATTATATAACAAAACTGCCGAGTTTGTGCTTAAACTGAATGTTATTAAGAAGAAATGAATGTCATACAGATCAAAATTGTTCTCTGTCTTCCTCGTAATCCTTCCAGGACCATTATTTTAACGGCCTTTTATCTCTTCCACGGCAAGAACAAAGAGCATTGAAGCAGGAAGATGGATATCCAACAAACCAACACGACAAAAAGTGCCACTCTTCTTACCTTAAACATCAAACATAATGCCAGACAAACAAGCAAAGGTAATTTTACTGACATGTGGATGCCTGACGATAAAAAAGACTATTTACAGAAGCAAATGCACATCACCACTTATGTATGTTTTTTGAACAATATAGGCGATGAATATCGTTATTCAAGTCCCCAGAAGGCCTGAATTGTAGTTAATTAGAGGTCACGTGTTTATTTGCTGATTATGGTAGTTTCAAGCATACTTGATTAAATATTTAACATAGAGCAAAAAACAGAAAGCTTTGGAAAATTATAAAAAAAAAAATGGCGCTGTTTATTGCAAAATTGTTTCAGTAAGTGTAAACTATTTGAACCTGCCTATTTATATTCTTTGTCCCTTTTCCGGTTCCAGAATATTATCGGTTGTTGGATTGACAACATTGTCTTTGTTTTTGCATACATGTTTGCAACGTAGAATAGTTATTTCCCCTGTGAACACTGATTAGCATGACATTACATAATTATCTGGACTGTGTACTCTCAGATTTGAACGCCAGTCTGTTTTGGTGAGAGTTTTTTTTTTGTTTTTTGTTTTTTTTTTCTAGATTCACTTTTTTTTTTTTTTTTTTTAGATTCACTAGATGGATTGTTGTTACTGTTCTCTTTCATAGTGTTCTATGAGATCTCTGAGCAGAATTTAAATGTAAAATGCAGCCTTGATTACTATTTATTCTAGGATAAATGATATTGATTCGTTCTCATAGGGACAGAGTGTATTACGGGATAAATGTGGGCGTTTCAATTCTACCAAACCAATGACAGCATGCATCATATCCTTCGCACGCGCAAACTATCGAGCAACTTCAGTAACAGCCAGTACTCGCCAAATTCGGTCATCACGACCAAAATACTCGATATAGGCAAAAGAACCGTTGGTGTAGTACGCACAGTGAACGCTCCCACCTTATCATTACAAACAAAAGCAAAACACGGTCAGATATTAGACACAGTGCGATTCCTACAGCCATAGCTCATTTGTCCGGTGGTATATGGATATTGTCAGCTCACGACATGGATCACGAAACCGTAAAGTACATATATCAGACCCATGTTACCAAATATCTAATCACTGTACATGCATTTCCCGTTAGGAACTTTGGGGGCAACCTCGTATTTAATCTCCTGAATCAATTTTATATCTTAACCAATATCTGTAAAAATGTAATCTTTCGAACCACAAATGTCAGGGACATAAAGTTTATTTTTATTCGATATATATGTAACTATTTCTGACCACCAAACCAAGTGTTTATCTTTTGTCTATTTCTGTATTCAAACGTGAATTATGTTGTCCTTGGCAGCTTGCAATTGACTTTGGTAAAAGACGCTACATCCATATTTAGATGTTATTTAATTTCGGTTTGTAACCAACACTCAGTTATCCCCGATTTCTTTTCAAACAAACAAGATTATGATTGTGATGAGAGCTAAAAGCGCACCGTAATAAATTTATATATATATATATATATATATATATATATATATATATATATATATATATATATATATATATATATATTTGTCGTATAATGAAACAGGTATATGGTATTGTACGGGTATCATGGAATATCGAATAATAGGTCACATAAGCTCAATCCATAACAATTTGCATCATTCAAGTGGAAAAAAATAATCATGCTAAAACATTTTATCTGAGGACTACTTTTTATTCTTTGGAGTTTGTTTTTTGTCTTTTTATTTAATTTTTATATCCATAATTTGACTATTACATAAATGTATATTATAGGGTCTACATCTTCGCATATATTTTAAAGATGAGTTGAACCTGACTACAAGGTTTTGACTGCATAGTTTTCTCTCAGCCCTAAAGGGATATGCTCCAGTTAAACGGAAAAGGGGCCAACAGAATTATACAACCTGACTGAAATAAGGGAAGCCATGAAACTGCCTGACAAACGAAATTCTAAAAAGACACAAATCATTTGTGAAATCATTCTTCAATAAAGCTAAAATGGATTATTTTTAAAGATTAATTGACAGTCTACAGCAGAAACATTTTCATATCTTTAATTCAAGTATAATTTCCTTCCAGATTTAAAAAAAAAAAAAAAAAACCCAACAAAAAAACCCAATAAATTTCTACCGAGCGATCAGAGACTCCAAACGACATACCGTATATACTAGCCTATAAGACGAATCCAATTGCAAGCTGCACAGAGCCTGATCTGCCCTCGCATAATGCCCCAGCAGATCTGAGTCTGTGCAGTTTGTTAGGAGTAGTCAGAATCTGTTGTTTGCTGTTTGACTCAACTTATAAGCGAGTATACCATCAAGTAAGGCAGTTACATTTTCTCCAAATTTTGTATTACATACACCATTTTAGTTCACGTGGCTATACGGCCATGTTACCTTATGGTATATTTGTGTCTGGAGTGCATCATGCGTCTTCAGTCTATCAAAATCTGTAACGGCAAATGATAAAATCTTTATTTCACACTGGCTGTTTTTTGCAATATACGAAGTAACCAATATGATATCGCACTTTGCATCTTGCTGATCAGCCATAGCCGCTTCGATACTTCGGGGAGTTTGCATAAAGCAGACATCGGTGAAGTAAATGAAACTAGCAACAGTACGCGTTTAGAACGGTTGGAAAGAATGGAAACAACTACTTTAAAACTGTCAGGCAAGGTGTCTAAGATGTGATCAAAGAGACAAAACATTCTCCACAAAAGGACAAGATCAATAAAATTGCAAACTCATCAAAATAATCTATTACCCATGCTGATTGCATGGGCACTCAGTTGCCCTGGACTGTTAGCGCGACTAACAGCTCGCCTGTCCAAATCAATAAAGTCTAACATACCTCTCCTATGTAAGCACAGGTTGTTATGGGTGATTTAAAGCCCCAATTCCGCTGTTTCTCATAAATTTCATCATTCGTTCAATCTAACTAAAGCTTAGAAGGAAGGAATGATTTTTGTAAAAATGCTATCTGACATAAAGCGTTCATTGAAATAATCAAGATGTTACGTTAAAACGACGTTCAAAGATTCAGTTTAGAATTAAGAGATTCCACCCCTTAATTCAGTCACCGAAGTCGTTCGTAATTCCGTTCATTTCTGGCGTGCTCCACAAGGTAGTTGTGTGATACACAAATTCCATTAGTGTCTAATCAAATAACAACAACGTGGACAAATTGATTCGAGAGGAAGTGCATTGGCAAGCCCTCTGTTTTTAAGCGGATCTGAAAAGAAAAAGCCTGCATTAGATAAAACAAAGACTGGTGAATATTGGTGATCAGCTGGAGCGCTGAAATATTTTAAAGGCCGAACTTGGGCTAAAGACAAACCCCGGTATTGCAGATTTCCATATTAATTGATAAGCATACGACACAGACTTGTAAAAAAAAAATAATGTACGTCAGTTATGTCTTTAAAGAGAAACTACTAGTAAATGCTAAGCCGAGCACTGCATCATATCAAACGCAAAATAAGAATAGACTGTCACAAAAGGATCACCTACCGTATCCGACACGGCGATGTTGGCTTCTTATGTATACAACGGTGACATCATCAAATCTTCTGCTCCAGCTTTCGACTGAAATCGGTTAACCCACGGAAGACGCCGGTCAACATTGGATTAATATGTGAAAAATAGTCTGGTTTTCAGTATGAAGGAGAAATTACATTACTCATAATGTGATGAAACATCGATATTATCTGTTATTGATGGAATCAAACGATGTTTAGGACCAATATCTTTCAGGATTCATTATTATTCAGATGATTTGGCATAAACGACTTTATGCACGTAACGGCGGCATTGTTTTACGACACGCTTTATGCGGGTAACGATGGTATTGTGGCTTTACGACATGCTTTGAACTCTCGTAATCAAAATTTTGTGAACAGGTGTAATCAAATATATTCAATCTATGCAAGAATAATCAACAGAAAGAACATCATTAGTCATTCTTACCCAATTAAACGTAATTACGAAACGACAATAACGCATATAAATAGTTCCCATGCAAACTACAGCAACACTGCCAACAAGACAATACAAACACTCGAACATAAACAACGAAAAGGCGTGAGATTTTCGAAAGAAATTTGAACAATGTAGATTAGACTAATCGAGATGCAGGAAATCGTCAACTATTTATTGGTGAAACACGTCACAAAACTGTTATATAAACATTGATAGCAGAACATCGCGATGGAGAATAATATCGTACATGGCAAACAAAAGGTTACATCCCACAACAAACAAAATGTTCTATAGAAGGGACTCTAGAAACCTCATTTTAGGAATGAACATTCTTGCAGAGGAGTCAGGAATTGTAGAAAATCCAGATGTTATATGGCCGCGCGGTGTGACTTGTGAGAAGTGGATGACAAGAAACCAGCCCCGTTCAGTATATGATACAGACAACGTGTTTAGAGTAAAGGGGTCACCTGGTTCTGATGGTTACAATAACTATCAGGACAGAAACTAAATTTTTATGGTGAAATTGGCAACATACATATCTATGATTACTCTGATGATGATGCCCACGAGAATGAATATGACGACCGTTTTGACTCTAAATAAGGGGCATACAAGATCAGATATTATGATTAGAAGTGTGAGTGGTATTGTATTTTTGGTATGTTGTTATTGTGCTGTTCACTCAAATTCCAGAAGGCTGTGCCCTTGCCCATTGTTTGCTTTGTTCTTATGCTAATGCCTGGTAATGGTCGCAACTTATTTACTGGGAACGGGTATAATGTCCTCCGCACTCTATGTATTTAATTTACTTCATCTATTAGATGCTGATACTGCACTGATATGTGAACACAAATTTACAAGCCATTCAGAGAAAACTTCTTGAACACTTAACACGATAGCTATACAAGCTACACTAAAGTAGATAACAGTGAGTATGAATTTAATACTAAAAGTCGAAAATTCTGAGCGGCAATACTGTGCAGGAAATATCTTGCATAAAATTCTGTCAAACAACTATAATTTGGTAACGACCCGATCGTAGGAATTGAATTAAACATGACTTTAAAAAATCAACTTTCTCTATTAGGTGCTAATTTCCTGCAGATGACAATTATTGCTACCAAGAATGTATTGATATTCCAAAATCTCTGCTTCAGTAATATCCTTCTTTTTGAGAAGTAATTCTCATGGGAGACTTTAATGCCAGACATAACGAATTTTCTTTCTGTTCATGGGACAAAAGTCAATCACTGACAACCGTTATTAACAAAAACAACTTCGTGGCCATAAACAAGGCAAACGAGGGACTGAGTTACACATTTCAGCCTCGTAGAATATTTCTTGACTCTATTCTTGCTGGCAAAAGTTTGCTTCAATGTGTAAATGACTGCGAGGTGTTTGCAAATCAGGATACATGTTTGGGGTCAGATCACAATGTATTGTACAGTAAACCTCTGTGCCCGAGTTGCAAAGTATGCCAAACATATATATATATATATATATATATATATATATATATATATATATATATATATATATATATATATATATATATATATATATGTTTGGCATACCTTGGAGATGCGCATTTGGTTATAGAGTCCCGTTTAAGGAATTCTTAGATTTGTGTGATTACTTGTTTGATTATTGGAATTCGGTGCAATGGAAATATTTCCTTAGCCCGAAATAATTAGCCAATTACTAGGAGCGAACGTCACGGAGTGAAAAGTGTTAGTGAGTTTCCATGATGATATGGTTCACTTGTAGTGAATTCAGGTCAAAACCGCATTAAGTGTCCCTGAAATACTATAGTCCCTATTAAAATCTAGTGGTGTACATTGGTGTTGTGACTTGAGTGGTAGTATTTACGGTAGGAAACCGGTAAATTACACAATGGAATAAACAAGAAGGGACTCGGCAGATACCGTTTATGTCGCCATGGTGGCAAATGTGATGCAGTTGTACTGGCGTAATGTGCCTTGAAACTCTGGATTGACTGGCCTAAGGTGGCGTAGTTAAAATAGTTCCTGTGTTAGTGGATAGTTGTAGAGTTTCTACGGCGTGAACTGCTTACGGTACGGAAAGCTGATGAAGACAAACTATGCAGATGTGCGGTTGATTGATATTTGGCAAGTTGGGAGATCTGTGGTCTTGCATTGATTAGAGTAAAATTTGTGTATAGAATGGACACGTCGGGCTTTCTAATTTACAACTGAAGTTGTATAGAAGTCTTTGGAAATTTGGGGTAAACTTATGACTTCTAGCGGGAATCGCGCCAGGTTTTGACACCGCTCGGTCAAGCAAAGACCCCTGGCTTGTAACAATATATATATATATATATATATATATATATATATATATATATATATATATATATTCCCATTCATGGCGCACAGCTGAAACAGGAAGGCTTATATCTTACCAACTAGAGGTTGACAAAAGATTAAACGAATTATTATATTCCATTCCGTTGACTCCAAAACAAAATGAAGAGTTTAATAATAATCTCGTGGTTCTTATAAAATAGGCCGCAATAAACACTACCCCTAAAAGACATAATCCATATACAAAACCTTATTGATCACCGGCTATTCATGAAAGATATAAAAGGGCTAGATAGTTTAGTATATGGATTAAAAATGGGTGATCCAGGTACCTAATGTATATCACCTACAAACAATATAAGGATGCCAAGAAAGAATTTAGAAAAAATCTAGAGCAAGCTACGAATGAATAGGACTAAAGAGTGTTTAATGATTTAGAGGAAGCATCAGAGTTGGATATCCGATTTTTATGGAACTCCTATCGAAGCAAGGTTATAGGGTTAGAAACTCTAAAAGCAGTTTCCAACTAAACCTTGATGGAGAAACAGCATGCAATTCACAAGAGATAGTTAACTTATTTACCGAATACTTTAAACACCTTTACATCCCAGAGAATAATTAATTTTCCAGATCAACGATGAATAAAGAAACCAGCCTTAAAGATTCCGTTTTTAATGAAAATTTACATTTCTGAAATAGCGGCATCAATAAAACAACTTTAGTACGTAAAAGGCCTGGGATAGATAGTGTGCAGAACAAGCATATAAGATATGGTGGTAGGAAACAGATGGAAATTATTATAAATCTAGTCAATGCTATACTAAAAACTGTTATGTACCTTTGGACTGGAAAGTCGCCATAATTGTACCAATCTACAAAGGCGGAGGAAATAGTAAAAATGCCCCTGACATCTACAGGCTGTCTTTGCTACCTGTTTTCTACAAATTATTTGAAAATGTGTATTTAAAAGATTTGATACATCGTACAAAAGGAAAATGCTTTTTTCCGAATACTCAACAGCAGCGCTGCCAAAGAGAATACGCTGCATAACGGCATCGTTTAACTTAAATGAAGCTGTCTTCAGAATGAAACGTCTGCGCCGCATTTTTTTTTTTGGGGGGGGGGGACATAAAGAAAGCGTTTGACACCATATGGCTGGAGGGACGTTAAGTAAATCTTGCTGTATTGGGAATTACTCGCAAACTCTTCCCTATAATCACACTCTAATATCTATATCATTATAACAAGAAATGGCACTAAATATCAATATATACCAATCAGGCAAGGTGTTCGATACGTTAGAGTGCTTTCCACGATTCTTTATCTGGTATATATGAATGATATGCTAAAGTTGTTCGAAGATTTCAAGGTAGAAATAACTGGAGGATCAATATCTTCTGGAAACCCTGCATCAGCTGATGACAGCACCCTTTTAATAAAGAAAACAGCAAACAAAAAACTCCTACTCATTTACAAGCAGTGCTTGATATCTCTCTCATGTATTCAGTAAAGTAGAATTTTAAAAATAATGAAAATAAGAGTCATGCTGTCATCTTCAAGCGGAACATTAAGAAGAACGACTGCAATTCACTTGGATAATCAGTCCAAACTTTATTCCGATTTCCCAAACTACCGAACACTCAGGTATTCAGCTGCGTAGCAAAATAGAAATGGCATGTTCAGAAGGAAGAAAATAAATATATTCCCTTATCGGAATTGGGAAGATGGAATGTAAATTAAACCCATTAACCAGTGGAAGTGTACATAATTTTTTTTCTGTTAGTTTTTTATGGTTGTGAGGTGTAATCAAAGATTGGATCAAAAGACAAAAAATAATTAAATGTAGTTCAGTATCAGTATGTGAAGCACATTCAAGAATTTGTTATAATCAAATGTTAACTCATATGTACGACTTACTATCTCGATTACTAACGTAATTATGAAATAGAAAGTCGTAATTACGAAATACTAAGAAAATAATATTTCAACATGGCACTAACAGGCTTCCGTACTTATGCATATTTCCTGTCCAAAAACCACATGCAATGAGGGTTCTATTTTGGTTGCATATTATCAATAATTTTAATATTCTACTTTGTGCTTATCATCACAATACCTCTGATGCAGATTTATTCAGCACTTTACTAGGAAGGGAATTCCACTCCACATGTGGACTGGATGAACCCGATCTCTACGAAAAATTGTATGTCAACTACAATATTTACATATGGTACTCTTACATGAATTTGCAATAAATCTGAATGTTTGCTTGTGGTTTGTTTCTTTTTTTTTTCTTTTTTTTTCTTTCTTTCTTTCTTTTTTTTTTTCAAAAATGGCTAACTAACGAAACTATGATAAATGAAAGAATTAACTTATAATCATCCAGTTGGATTAGCTCACAGCATTAATTATGTCATTATATAGCTGGCTATAATTTGATGTAATACGTATCCTAGCACTCAACTCTGAAAATTTTATTAAGTTAATTATAGGTATAAATTACAGCCCTCTGTCCAAATTAATATTTAAATGCAGTCCTTTCACTAATGGGGGTATTGATGTAAGCTTAATTTAAAAGATTGTATCATGTAGATAAAATATAAGACAGTTGATGAACTGTACAATTTCTAAGCATTATTTATCAAAACTATCATGAAACTCATTGTGATTATTCCAAACAGGCTTTTGGCGCTGCATGAGTAATGTGAAGTTATTTGTTTGCAAGCACGATTGTCCATATTTATTTTCATTGTGCCGGAAGTACATTTGACTGTGCTAGGAGAGTCCATATAGGAAGTTATTGTTCAACATCTATTCCATGCATCATGATATCTCAAGAGAGAAAACGCATTTTGTTTCTCACCAATACTTCAGTACAATTCCACAATATATTTGCCCAACACTGGGCAGAAGTATCTCTTATTTCAAAGAATATTTTTATGGGACTACGTCATGGCTGAGTCTTGTAGCACCTGACAATATTGTCTCGTTTGGAAAAATTAATTTTCTCATATTAACCTTCACGCTGACGACTGAAAGCTTATTTATACGTGCTGGAAGAATTTTATATCATACGTTTTGTGTTTATGTTGTAGAACCTTTACATACACTTCCACGAGCATATTTTAAACAAAAATATATTTACACAATACGAACATGAAAATGCAGGAGCCTAATAATATGATAGAAAGAATAATAACAGACAGTGGAATGAACTACTGTCCAAATAACAACGAACACAATCAAACACACGAGCCAGATAAAGAAAGCAAATATGTCACATTGTACGGTCTGTCAATGAAACAAAAGATACAATTCTCTGATAAATCTATGCAAATCAAGCGCAGAATACGTGATCTGTATGTGGCATGTATGGTTGTAGGAGAGTTTGGCAATTTTGTAGGCCTGGAATAATCAGCGTTGTACTTTATGTTACTGTTAGCTAATAGAAACAGGAATACTTAAAGACGTCAACGTCTGTTTTTGTTGATGTAAATTTAAATATTTTTTCTAAAGCATGTTTTATGCAACAATTAGACTTAATGTTGCCTGGTAAATTTTACTGATAGTGCAAATTTTATTTCTCTAGATGTCTGGTTATTTACTACCCCAAATATTAACAATGTATAATTGATTTTCACACACAAAAAGAGCATTTTCAATAGTACATGACAAAACAGAGAGATGGAAGCCGACATCAGTATAACGAATATTTTAGACAAAGATATCATAAGGATGAAAATTAGTGGTGATCACAAATCACTTGCATTAGAATTTGTAAAGTACTGAGCAACGCATCAAATCAGATGCAACGTTTAAAATGCTTCGTACACCATATATTGGCCTCTGACGTAGATATCAAAACTCGAAGGCGTTAGTGAAGATGATCTAGACATAGATCACTTTATTCGGCATACCTTTTCTTATGTGTTCAGCCCTGATGTGGAAAAGTACTAGATACATCGTAGCAAGCGAGCAAGTTTACGGATGATGAAATGCAACTGAATACAGAAATAGAGGATGAAAATAAAAAGTTGACGCGTACAAGATTGTTGAAGTATCTAATTTACCCCGATATCATGCAGTGATCTTTCAGTTATATTCGTATATTGTCTAAACTGTTGCTCGGAATAAATCTACTATTCAATGGTGTCTCAATATAAACTACAACATCAGCCAGTAAGTTGGAAATTATAGCTTATCTGGCATTTAAAAAGATTTCATATCATTTCTTGTGTTTCTCTTCCTCGTTTTCAACGCCGTTTCAGTCACGCTTTCACTAGCTATGTCATTGTATGTTCCGTTTGTAACTAATATGTTCAATTCCTTACTATACTCTTAAATTTCTGGATAAATGTGGCTTTTTTGTAGTCATTAAATTCCAATTTATACTTTAGCTGTGGCTTATCTATTTCTTCTTCATTTAAATAAAAACAAAATGACTGAAAGTGGTGAATATTTCAACTGAAAGAAATTATAACTCCTGCAGATGAAAATGTTGTTATCAAAACAAAAGTTGGCGATATTGTCAATCTTACAAATTTTTGAAGAGCAAACTACGCATGCTCAAGGTATAAGACAAAACAATAACAAATGGAATGATCTAATCCGAAACTCGTTTACCTTGTACACACTGACTTTGTAAACTACTGTGCACAACATACGTATAGAATTAGTAATGACGAAATATACATGAAGTTCAGAGGAAGATACCATAATGTGGTTAATCCAAGATCATTCAAAATGTGGCAGCAAGAGAGAGAGATAGGCCAGAGAAGTATATTTTGCGAAACACTTAAATAATGAAATTTGATTACGCAAACAAGAAAATAATATTCTTGTCCTTGAACTAAATTTATTGGCAATGAACAAAGATATCTAGAAACTAAAATAGATTATATGTTTGACAAACTTCAAAGAACACAACATTTACCTGCAGATCAAGAACAAAATTGTTGGAAGGTCACCTTCCAATCAAGAATACCAATTGCCTGAAGATTGTTTGACGAACAAGAAGAGAGTTAAGAGCACATGAAGAAGTTGGTCTAATTGTTGGTTTCAAAAAGCACCTTATTAATAGAATTCAAAGATAATGAGAAATAGATGAAACGCTTTAACGGAAAAATGAAAAAATAACCAGATGATTGCATGTAAAACAATATATTACAATAATGAACATGATAAAATTAACATTATGAGATCAGAATTAATTGACAATTTGAAAACAAAAATTGAAAATATTAGCAAGTTCAAAATGAAAAGATAAAGAACAAATAGGAGAAAAACCAAAAATGTTATTCAGATGAAAGAACAACAGCTTTTTGTGTTACAACGATGTCAATAACAATATCAACATCTGCTCTGTCTATTGCAGAATTGGTAAGAAATGCCGTACCTGGTGTGCGACGCTGTCTGCCGCCCTAACATTCTACTTGAGGCGAATCAGTTATTGGAAATTAAAACATGGATTGAAAATGTTAGTGAATTATTTTCTTGGTTTAGCCAGAAAAGTAGCATCAGCAATGCCAGAAATTATTGGTGGCCTGATAGGTTGGTTATTGAAGAGTGCGGGACAAAATATTTCATTCCTTACTGAACATAATTTGGGGCCCCGAGTGGCCGAGTGGTCTAAAGCGCTGATCGTTACAGATCACTGCCATCTCACCTCTGTCTGCGTGAGTTCGAGTCCAGGCTCGGCTAACGTGAGTACGTGAGAAAGCCTGCCAGTAACTTCTCGTGGGTCGGTGGTTCTTCCCGGGGTTTTCCAGGGTTCTTCCTCCACCATTAATACTGGCCGCCATGTATAGCCTATCTTGTGCTGAAAAATGGCGTTAAACCCTATAACAACAACAACAACAACAACAACTGAACATAATTTACTTGTTTCGGTATTAGAAGATATTTGCACTGTTGATCAATGGTGTAAGCAAAATAGTTAAGAGATTAGAAAGTTCATAACCTATTTAAAACAATCAACCACACTAGCCTCAGAAGCAATTAGTATCAAAACGAATTATTGTATGCTTATTTCCGATTGATATTGTTGTTTGGCGTTTCTTACTTGCCGTGGATTTTCGTGTGAAATACAATGTGTGCTGGAGCACAACTTAATTGTCAGAACTGTCAGTATTAAAGGCTTTATCGTGCTTGTACATATTGTTTTTTCCCCTTCTAGAATTCCACTCTATGCTACTTTGGTATTGATTTAGGGATTAACCCTATACTAAACGAGTCAGTGTAAATTGTTGTTGAGACTGACTGTACTACTCATTTTGTATTACCATGTCATACTGTAACAAAACAAATACAGTCTCGACAAAAGTATGGTCAAGTTTTACCTTTATATCTGCTATGCATGGTTGGAATTTTAAAATGATGTGTGTGGTAACCTTGATCTCCTAATATTTACAGTTACATTAGCTTTTTTTGTTTTTTTTAACAGTGTCTGGTAAAATTAAATTGAAACAGACCGTGTAATAGACGTTTATTTTAAAAAAAATAGAATCTAAAATGTAAAGTACCTAAGACCTTATGCTTTTGTTAAACTTTGAAATGCCTCCATCTGTCAGAATTAGATCATCACTATCTTGAAGAAAGAAGTATGCCCATCACGCTGGCTATTCTTTATATAACAGAATTATTTTCATCAGCTAACAATTTTCTCAAGTTATCCGCCTTAGTAGATCTCTCTCTCTCTCTCTCTCTCTCTCTCTCTCTCTCTCTCTCTCTCTCT